>JAMAKP010000064.1:0-148621 GCA_023628455.1 Chaetomiaceae sp. B2702
ATAGCAGCAACAGCAACAGCAACAGCAACAACACACTCACCCTCACCCTACACGGCCTCGACCTCCGCACTCTCGCCCCCCCCCCCCCCCCCCCCCCCCCGGGCCCCCCCCCCCCCCCCCCCCCCCCCCCCATCATGAGGGTTTTCAGACGCAGGAACAAGCCAGGCGCCGACGCTGCCTCTCGCTCCGAAAGACAGCCCAGACGCTGGAAAGTCTGGAGAAGACTGAAAACAGGCGGCTCCGGCAAGACCGCAACGCCTATCGACAACGACCGCCAGCCGAACGCGGGGCAGGTGGCCACTGAGCCGCCTGGCCCTCCCGAAGTTGTCAATCCCGCTAAGTCGCCGAGTGTCTCGGCAATAGCAACCACATGCATCGAGTCCGCAGCACCCTCCGAGTCGCCCGTAACGAACGACCAAGCGATGCCCGAGGATAGCGGGGGGCCAGCGGGAGTCTCGACGTCTCTGTGGGATCAGGCGTACGAAGCCCTTCGGAAGGAAAAGCCCGAGATCGTCGTGGCGTACGAAGAACTGCTATCCAAGATGCCAACCTATCTCTCGGATGCATCTCCCACAGCAGACCTGGGCGACCTCCTGTCCAAGGCGTCCGACGACCGAGCGAACGCACGTCCCACGTCAGACATCGAGGAACCGAGATCTGAGGCACAGAGCGCCACAAGCCGACAGGAGAAGCTGGCGGCCATCATCGCCTTGGGCCGGAAACACATGGAGGGGAAACAAATCGCCTTCAAAATCGGCCAGCAGAAATTTGTGCTCCGAGATCAGATGCAGCACGTTGTCGCCGGCATTCAGCTGGGAAAATCCTGGATTGACGACGCGGTGAAGGCCAGCCCGCTGGCGGGCGCAGCCTGGGCTGGCGTTTGTTTGCTACTGCCGCTCTTGACAAATCCGAGCGAAGTGCAGGCAGCCAACGAAGAGGGCCTTGCGTACGTCACGCAGAAGATCCGGTACTACACTGCAATGGAGTCGCTCTCCCTGCGACAGGACGACGAGATGTCACCCGCGAACGTAAAGCAGGAGCACCAGAACCTCTTCATGGAGCTCTATCAAGCCATTATCGATTTTCAAGCCCAGAGTGTCTTGCGGTTCTTCAGACGTCGATTCAGGAATCTCTTGAGAGACATTGTGAAATGGGATCCATGGGAGGAAATGCTCAAAAACGTCAAAGAGTTGGGAGACAATGTCGAGAAAATGTCTCTTCAGATCAACGCCGCCTCGAGCAGGGCAGCACTGGGAGTGCTTGCGGAGTGGGCAAAAGAGTCGGAGGAGGACAGATGCCTACAGACTTTGAGGCGTGGAGACTATGCTTGGTACAAGGACCGCGTCCAGGACCGCGCGCCGGATACCTGTCTTTGGTCCTTGAGCCACGCCAGCTACCAAGCGTGGCTGAAAGCCGACTCTGGCCCACTGCTGGTGTCGGCCGATCCAGGCTGCGGCAAGTCTGTCCTCGCCAAGTATCTCATCGACTCGAGGTTCAGCTTCATGGTGCCGAAGGAGGCCGCAATCTGCTACTTCTTCTTCAAGGACGAGGATCAGAACACGATCGAACTGGCTCTTTGTGCCTTGCTCCATCAACTGCTTTGCCTACGACCCCAGCTGATGCGCCACGCTTTGCCAAGGTTCAAGCAGGACGGAGCGAAACTCGCCAACAATGTTACTGCGCTCTGGGACATCCTGGAGGGCGCCATCGCAGATCCGGGAGCCGGGACCATTCTTATTGTTCTGGACGCTCTCGACGAGTGCCTCCAAGATGAGCGCAACATGGCGACCTTGTCACGGAATATCAAGACGCACTTCGAAAAGGGTCGAAGAAACCTAAAGATTCTGATGACCAGCCGGCCGTATCAAGGCACCATTCGACACATTGAGCAGCTTGAGAGGTCGATGCCCAACATTCGGATAAAGGGTGAAGATGACTCCGAGACCATCCGGCAGGAGATTAATTCGGTCATCGAATACCGGGTTAAGCAGCTGGACAAGTTCGATGACACTCTCAAAGTGCATCTGAAACAACGCCTCATGGGCATCACTCATCGCACATATCTCTGGCTATACCTTGTCTTCGAATACCTGGAAAGCTTCACTATCAAGCAAACCGTTCGGGGACTCGACAAAGCCATCGAGCGCCTTCCCGCCACGGTGGATGAGGCGTACGAGAAGATCTTGAGCCGATCTGCCGAACCAAGAGAAACCCGGAAGGCTATGCTCATCCTCCTCGCAGCATTCCGCCCGCTCACGCTTCGCGAAATGCAAATTGCGATTGGCTTGACCCCAGACACCACCTGCCAGGAAAGCCTTGACCTTGAGCCAGACAAGGGGTTTCAGCTACGTCTCCGAGAGTGGTGTGGGCTGTTCATCACGGTGCACGATGGGAAGCTCTACTTCCTCCATCAAACGGCGAGGGAGTTTCTCCTCCCTCTTGTCGCGCCCTCGCCGAGTCTAACCAAAACGACAAGATGGGCACATTCATTCACCATTCGCGAAGCGCATACCATTCTTGCCGAGTCCTGCACCATGTACCTTGACCTCCTCAACTCCCCAATGGATGCAATGGCGAACGCCGACTTCCTCGAGTATTCGGCCGAGAATTGGGCAACTCACTTCCGCGAAGCCAGCATTGCCGATAACGCTGCCATCGTGCCTGTCGCCGCGAGAATTTGCGACCCGGATTCGAGAAGCGCTTTAGTATGGATCAAGATCTATCGGAAGACTAGACGTTGGCGCATTGGCGAAGGGTTTACCAATCTTATGATAGCGTCATATTTTGGGCACGAGGCTGTTGTCAAGCGACTACTACTCGCTACAAACAAGATCGATGTCAACTCAAGGAACAACAACGGCCAGACGCCACTATTGTGGGCTGTTATGACCGGGCACAAGGCCGTCGTCAGGCTGCTGCTTGCTATAGACGGGGTCGATGTCAACTCAAGGGATAACAACGGCTGGACGCCACTATCGTGGGCTGCTATGGCCGGGCACGAGGCCATCGTTGAGCTACTGCTTGCTATAGACGAGGTCGATGTCAACTCAAGGGACAACGACGGCCAGACGCCACTATCGTTGGCTGCTATATCTAAATACGAGGCTGTCGTTAGGCTACTGCTTGCTATAGACGAGGTCAATGTCAACTCAAGGGACAACGACGGCCAGACGCCATTATTATGGGCTGCTATAGAGGGGTGCGAGGCCATCGTTGAGCTGCTGCTTGCTATGGATAAGGTCGATGTCAACTCAAGGGATAACAACGGCCGGACGCCACTATCGTTGGCTGCTATGACCGGGCGCGAGGCTATCGTTAGGCTACTACTTACTATAGACGAGGTCGATGTCAACTCAAGGGACAACGACGGCCAGACGCCACTATCGTTGGCTGTTATGTCTGAATACGAGGCTGTCGTTAAGCTACTGCTTGCTATAGACGAGGTCGATGTCAACTCAAGGGACAACAACGGCCAGACGCCATTATTATGGGCTGCTATAGAGGGGTGCGAGGCCATCGTTGAGCTACTGCTTGCTGTGGATAAGGTCGATGTCAACTTAAGGGATATTGACGACTGGACATTCCAATGGTTAGTGCATGTGTCTAGACGACAGGGCCGCCGCGTGGCCCGATAGGGACCAGTCCACAGGGGTCGGGATCTTGTGGTTACCTGCGCGGTGTATGCGCCTGATCATGTATTTTAGGACTGGATTCGGGGACCCCGTTTTGAGGCAAGCAAAGTATTCTTCATTCCTACTCTACTTTCTAAGGGTGTGTCAGTGTTGACCGGGCACTCTCCCGTGCTTCCTTCTTTGTATGGCATATACCGGACGGGGAGTATCATCGGCGGTCGCCAGCTCCTTCGAGGTTCGAGATATACCCACGTTGAGCCACATCTAGTTTTGTTGAGACAGATCTCCTCTCCTCACACGTACACACATATCACAGCAGCTCGCATGACTTCCAGCCACCACTTGTGTTGATGGGTAGGTGGGTTGGGTTGTGAGAGTTCGCACCACTTCACTCTCGACGAGGTCGATGTCAGCGCGACGGGTAAACGGGGGCTGGATGTCGCCTGCTGAGCACGGGCGCGAGGTTGATGTCAGGCTGAGACTGATGCTCCCAATCCAATGTCGCAGATGACATAGGCGAGAATGGGAATTAGAAGATATGGACTTCGATATACGATTCCTAGACTAAACTATCGACGATGCATAAAGACCAGTTTTATCTTGTTGGTTGGTTTCTTGCGAGATGGTACTGGTACTGTTCTGGGTGTTTTCCAACTTAGGATCACTCTATTAGTAGGACGCATACAGCCTTCCTTTCCGTTCCTTTCCCGCTGTTTATGCTCTTACGGTCGAATCTTACAAGATGGGGATTGCTTAAACCGACCACAGCGAGCTGCGGGAATGGGGGGACCACAGCATCTCAGGGGGGGGTGTTATTCTGGTACATACGTGGGATGAAGCGGAGGCCACCATTTGGGGTACGGGCAGAAACCAGTCAGCAAGGAAAAAGGAGTCCAAGAAGGACGAAGATGATGGGTTGCTCCGTACAGCGGTTGCAAGAGTGTAACCTGTTGGGAGACAGATCAAGTGCGTAGTGTAGGCGATGATGTGAAGTGCCATCAACTCGTCAAGACACGATTTCATCCCGACGCCGCCTGGAGGACACTTCCAGCATATTTAAAAATATATATAATGTATATAAATATATATATATATATATATATACGTCCCGAAGCCCCTCAGTCGTCTCCATCACGGAGCAGCACCCTTGGCAAGGAGAGATTCCGCGTCTACGGTCGTGTCCAATGCCGCCGAGGCACTCCCAGGTTCTACCGGCACAAAGAGATTGTCGTATCGTCCAAGTCCCGTCATAGTTTGGCGTTCAGTGCTCCCAGACACGGCCGGACCGACTGGCACAATCCCAGGGTGACCACACGATCTTTAGTATACTTATAGCTGTAAATTTATAGTATTTCCAGTCACCCTCCTCGGCAATTGAATCAACTGGATGGTCACAGGTATCCAAGATGTTTACACACACCATGCGCTGCATTGCAGTTATGTACTACACGCGGGCCCAAGAAGCGACCAGAAATGGAGACAACATTGCGAGTAAAAGTGGTCTACTAAGATGATGGGGACAATTCTCCCAGGAGACGACTGACGACATGCAACAACAACGAGAGCTCGATAACTTGAACCACACAGACAGACATCACATCGCCGCGCACACAACAGACAACGACCAAACCACGGACGCAGGATGAGAACACACAGCAGACAACAAACACGACATATGACACAAGCCCGGCAGAACGAACGTGTAACAAACAAGCCGCTCTCTCTCTCGTCATCAATTCATCTCTTCCACCACTCAGTTCATTGTGCCGCCCTTCATCTGTCTTTTCTTCAACTCTCTCTTATTCTCTCTTCTCTCTTTGGGCCCCTCTCTCACTCTCTATCGCTCACGCCTTCTGCCACCATCAACCCAAACAAAAGTTTTTGTACAAGAAACACGCACACAGAGTCCCCCGTTCTTCCAACCAACCAACCAACCAACCAACAACCAGTCAAGCATCCCTCCATCCAAATCTAAAAACCCTGGACGGAGAGGGGCGAGCGATGGGGTATTATTAACAGAGCCAGGAGAGCAAAAAAGAAAACCCGCACCGCCCCTAGCAACAACAACAATAACAACAACAAAAACCTCCACACGCAATGTGAATCCCTCCCAACCCAAAACCAAAACCCGACCAAACAAACGCCATCCATCCCTCCCTCCATCCCTCCCTCCCTCCCTCCCCCGGTCTTAACAATCCCACATCCATCCCGAAAAAACGCCAGGTATGCGATGCATGCATGCAATATGCTCCAGTGCAAATGTGCTGCGCTGTGCTGTGATATCATAAAATGCAGAAGAGAAAAAAAAAGAGGGAAAAAAAAAGGAAACAAAAGCAGCAAGAAAAGATTAGAAACCGACAGTGGACGGACAAACACAAACACGCAACGGAAGCAAAGAGGGGTATCTTCGAATCCAACACCGTTCCGTTCCGTTACCCTTCGTCGCTCGCCGTGACTTATTTCGGCCCAATGGTAGGCAATGTGTATTCCACAGTCTGGTCTCCATGTCTATCATCGCGCTTATGGTTCACCATCCGGCGAGCTGTCCCCGCCCGAGGTAACGAGTACGCCGGATGGGAAGAGCCATCATAAAAGATAGAGGAGAATCCTGCTCTCAAGCGAAGCTTCCACCGCTTGGAATCGCATGTAAGTTCGCCCGAGGCATCGTTGGATCGGAATGGATGGATGGCGAAGCGGCGCCGAAGTCGGGTACCTTGTGATAATCTGGCGGGTGCGAGGCAGGGTCCCAGCCCTCCTCACTGAGGACGCTCAGGTAGCCGTTACCAACCTTACTGCGAAGATCCTCAATCTTTTGACGGTAAAGCTCGCCTCCCACATCCCAGTCAAGGTCACCTCCTGGTGATCCGAATATCGCAGGCAGCTGCGGTACAACATTGGTGTCGATCCTAGGAACTTCTCGGGGTGCGTCCAGAGTGCTCGAAAGAGGACTTTCTGTCAAAGTATTTTGAGGTGCTTTCTGTGCCTCGGGCGGACGCGAAGTGCGGTAGTGGTTCCCAGAGTCGACAGGGGTGTTGACAACGGTGGCATGGCGGTCAACAGGGCGCGCATAAGGTACAGGGCTGTCGTTGGTAGCGAGATCCACTATGCGGCGCTTGGGCGCCCTGCGACGCCGTGTTGAGCTGGTGTTCACCTCGCTGGAGGCTGTCATCGGTACTGGCCTGTCTTTTCGGAGAACCGCGGGCTCCCTGGGGGGGACATCGTAGATGATGGCTGGCCTGCTAACATCAACAGCGGGCATCTCAGGGGGTTCGGGCTTGACCACGGGTACGGCAGGTGGTACCTCCGCCCGCTCCACCAAGTATCGCTTCTCCCCGTACGTTGGCCCGGCAGCGTCGATGGTGATGTCTTCTGTATATCCGGGTGTCCGGCGGAACAGGTTGAAGATGGTAATACGATAGTCGCGATGTGTACGTGTGAAGGGGTTACCTTCCACGTAGATCTCGCGGATTTCTGGGATTCCGGTCAATCGAGCCAATTCCATGGGATCGGCCAAACGATTGTCTCGTAGATCCAGCCTCTCGAGGGGTAATAGCCTTTCGATTCCTGCGATCGATTGTAGGCGATTCGCTCGCAAGTTCAGCGCAGTGATCGCCGGCAGTGGATTGCGTGTGAGAGAATGCAGCGAGTCTATCATGCAATGGGCTAGGTTCAGCGCACGAAGCGCGGTGAGAGTTGCCAGACTGTCGGGAATCTGCGTAAACAGGTTTGAAGAAAGATCGAGGGAGTGGAGAGTGTTGGCGAGGGGGTACAGGCTCGTCGCCGGAATCGCGGTGAGTGAATTGTCCGCCAGGCTCAGATGCTTGAGGAAGCGCCATTTGGAAGCCGGGAGTATGCCCATGGCCAGAAGGTTCGAAGAGCTCCCGCGCGAGTTGTGCCATGAGTCTGAGAGGCTTGAGTGAGAGCTCCCAGACCCCGACCGTCGAATTTTGTAAGACCCCCGAACGTTAGTTGATGGATTTCTGGAACTGCCCGGTCTCCGGGGAGAATGGCTCCGTGTCCGGGTATCATCTTTTGAGGGCGAGCTTGGTTCGTCACTGTCGATTCTGGCAACAGACGGCCTTCTGCTATCGGGCCCATGAGATCCATCCTGGTCGGCCCCGGCTTCGCTGTTCAGCGACCCAACCTGCAGGTCCACTGTCGACCTCCGTGGCTCAGGGGAGGAGCTTGGAATGGGTGCGACCCTGTGAAGATCACTGTTGGACACTGTCGGGCTTCTGCGAGGACTTGTAGTCCCGGGCCATGGTCGGGTGGGCGATGCCTGGCTCTTGGATGTTCTGCGACGCCGTTTATCCATGTCATCTAAGACAATATCAATCAAGATATCTGCCGGGTCGTCGACGCTGGCGCGCTTGAGTGTAAGAGATCGGAGCTGCTCCGCAAGCCTGTCCCACCCGAAGAACTGCCGGAAGTCGATGTCGCTGACCTCGAGCGCCTGCACGTTCTTGAACACATACAATGGTACTGCCGAGTCAAACGGAAACTCTTCATAGCCCTTGATGAGCCGGGCTCGCCAATCCGGCGCCAGCCTCAGGCATGGGATTTTGGTGAAGGCAGAGTACAGGTATGTCAGGTCGGCTTGGAGGGCGGCCTTTTGTTTCTCTGTCCGGGCGGCGGAGATGCTCGAGCCGATCCCAAAACTGGACCACAGCGCAGACACACTGGACATCACGCTTCGAATGCTCGAAACGGAGCGTATCGAGCCAACGTCAGAGCCATGGCTCTTGGAACGCTGTGACTGACCGAGAAACGATACATAGTTGGCCGAGGTGGTGCTATCATGCAGGTTCTCGAGCCGAACTTTCATGGGTCCGACGGGAATCCCCAGTTCTTCGAAGCGAGAAAGCAGGTAAAACAAATGGTGTGGGGTGAGAGCCAACTTCGCCGACTTGACAGTGTGTGATGTGAAGCTTAGCGTTCCAAGCGATAGGGCGGCGGCGAGCGTGCTCGACGTCGAGGCGGATGTTGACGGTCGTTCGGGCACCGATGAGGGGGCCTGCACGGTTGCTGTCGAGATTGACGATACACTCTGAGAGGATCCATGACGAGGCGTGTTCTGCCTCCGAAATTGAAGCGCGTTTGCAAGTGCCTTTTCGTGCGTCCGCACGAAGCTGGCGAGTTGCTATTCGAACCAAGGGGCGTCAGTTCCACTGTCCGACGTTGCCGAAAGCACGTGAGTAAATGCACAATGTCGGAAAACGTACCTTGACGAAGAACTCGCCGTTTTCCGAGTCCATTTTTGATTCTTTTCACGGATAGGAATGCATGAGAGAACAATGGTCAAAGGAGCGAATAGCTACAGCTTCCAAGCCTGGAGGAGCGGTGGAGGATGTCTCGAATTCGTTTCGGCCGAACACTTTATCGGTGGGCTTGACGCCTGGTATTTAGTGTTGCGCCTTAGGAGCGGCGGTGACGGAGGGTGTCGTGGAAAGGGTCGGACAGCAGCCTGGTCAGGGTCAGATGTCAGTTCGTTGTTTTCGTCACTTTGCACAAAGCGCCCGGTGTGTGTGTGGTCGGTGATAAGGCAGAGTAGGCCGGCCAGTGGAAAAGGCAGACAAGCGACCAAAAAGAGCTTCCGCGGCAGCGGATGGCGTCGTGTTGACGACTTAGGAGGGCCAAAGATGATGTCGGGGCGGGGCGGTCGCGGGGGGGTTCGGCCTGAATCGAAAAAGGTTGTATATTTTGAAAAATCGGTCTGTTGCGGGGACGGCGACTGTGCGGCGCAGGGTTATAAGGCTTCGACGGGTTGGCGGTTGGAAATTGGGTTTCGGCAGGACAGTGCTCGCGGACGTAGGTCAGGCCGGGTCATTCGTGCGGTCGTTCGCGTGGTCGACGGCGCCCCTGCATGGCCTCGGGGCGGAAGACCAGTTTCAAGGCCACCGTTGGGACTTGAAATGATGTCGCCAGAGCAGATCCGCCTTAGATCACCATCATTCCTCCCCACCGGATGTTCGTTGCTCAAAGACCAAGTTGAGGCAACAGTAAGCATTGCCGTCGGTGCTGCTGAGGCCGGCGATCCAGCAACGGGTAGGGCGATGGAACCATGGAAGAAATGGGCCGAACGAGTCACGCGTGCGCACAGAGGAGGTCGCAAGCCGAAGGCCAAGGCCCGCTGGAGCTGCCGGGCAGGTCACCGGACGGAGTAATCAAGAATTCCCTGGTGTCAAAACTGTCGGACGACTGCCAACGCTTGCGGCACGCACTCCTGAGTAATGGGCGTACTGAGGTGGATATCCTGGAAGGGCAACGCCGCTCGATTGCACGCTGGCGGACAAGGCCGCTCGCCCACCACACGAGAAGAGAAATACTTTAGACTTACAGTGTAAACCCAGAGATATGGTTGTTAGCCGGACACCGAGATCCACAAATGCCAACTTCGGAGGTATCTTCGAGACTTTTGTTCGAGGCAGCCGCAACACACGTCGGTGCACCACGGACAACTGCGGGCGAGAGCGAGCACCCGACGGGAGGAGAGGGAATGGGGGAGCCGGGCAGCGGGGTCGGCGGAGTCGGTGACAAGATCAGGACAAGGGAATCTGCCCGTGCTCTCGCTCGCACCTCGAGACGCGCCCGTAAGTGCAGCGTCTTCCCGTCGCGAGAGGGAAGGAAAGGGGAAAATATGAAGGGTCTTTTTTGGTGGTGAGGGGGCCGGGCAGCAGCCAAATTAAATTAACGTTACGGAGGCCTGGGCTAGGTCAGGTAGGTACCTACCTATGTATGGATGGATGAATCGCACCGGGCGTGCATGCGGATGGATGGGGGTCCAGATTGGCGGCAGCGACAAGTACCTCTGGCTGCTGCAAGGTTAGGCGGCACCCGCTTGCCTGGACGGGCATAGACGCCATGCTCGGGGCGGGGTCACCAGCCAAAATCCTGGAAACCAGGGCAAGTGCTAGGCAGATGGGCAATTTCCCACAACCCGCTTGTCGCCGGCCATGGCGTCCCGGCCTAGTTCCCGCACTGTATTCGATTGTTCAAGCCTCCCTTCATGGGTGGTCACTGGTCAGGCCCCTCCACCGGCCTGGTGACCAGTTAGCACAACCACTCTGCTGCTGATCAATCATCGCACAGTCTTGATATTCGTGCGTGTCTCTTTGATGCGCAGTTGGATAATCAGCGGTGAGATGTGGCGCAGCCTCTCGATAGCAAACAACCAAGCGGCTCTCAAAGAATCAAGCCGAAATCAAAAGTAGAATGAATGTCTTTGGTGGTGCGCAGGACACTTGTGCTCCGACAGCTTCTGCCAGCCGCTTCTCGCACGCTCGTCCCAAGCCTGCCGCCTCGCTGCAGCCACCGACCAATCGTCTCAACCGAAGGCCATGCAGAGGCCGCCCCAAGTCCAGACGGAAATGCAGACGTCTTCCCCAGGAGGTTGCATGTCTCAAAATGATTGCCCAAGTGTCGCCAGCAAAACAATGCACGTAAAATACTGCATTCGCCCTCATAGAAGGCTGTTTCCACCAGAACAAAAAAAAAAGTCCGCGAGGGGATGCGTTGCGATGCGATGCAGTCTCGGCTCCGACTGAACGGGTGGGTGGACATGATTCTTCAACAAGCCCCCAGTACATAGAAAAGGCGTTCCGTACCGTAAACGCACTGTACGGAGCTTGCGAGCTGAGATGTCTTGGCTACGCGGCAGATCAACAAATCAACCACCAGATTCTGTGTGGCCAATGTCATTGTTGGGGAAAGGAGCAGCGCAGCTCCTGACTGGGCGCGATGATCTTTGCCCGGGGTCATCACGCCACGGCTTCACTTTCTCTCGGGCTTCGATAGTCTTCTTCAAAGACCCCTCATCAACCCATTATTAACCCTCGTTTGCTCGTGACAGGCATGATGCTGTCACGGGCTGTTTCGCCCATGTTTCTCCCGGAGCTTTTGTTTACTGTAGCACTCCAGGGAACCCCTTCTCGCTAAAACACCCCGGAAACCGGTGATTAGATCGTTATGCGTGCGACACGGCGTACGGCTCACTAGAGGTAACCACCGTGTCTTCCATTTCAGCCCACAGCATCCGTGCCACTGAGCAAGGCAGCGCAATCGCCTGCCGTATTCATCGTCGAGATCACCGAGATTGATTTATACCTGAGCCAGCCACGAATTTGCCATGCAGCATCCACAGACATCGATCGGCTGTTGCTGCTGGACACCGGCACGGGGGGGTCATGACGAGCAGCTGCAACCCCGGTGCCGTTGTCCCGTGCTGAAAGTCAAAAAGACCCTGCAAGCCAAGCTGACAGGGGTTGATTACCTCCCCCGGAGCTCGAAACGGCACAGGACTGGCCAATGTTTGTGGACAAAGAGGGAAACCCTCTTGGTACATACGGATACCATTACTGTATAGACCTCCGACAGCAAGGCGGGCAATATTACCGAGTGTACAGCTGATGAGACAATCCATCCCCAAAAAAGATGATCTCGAAATCCCGGCCTTAGCACCCAAGGTAAGGACAGATGGCACTCAACAAGCCTTTTCTACACTTATTCCAGGCGGTTACCGCGGTGCGCGGAATTTCCCATTTATCAACCGCTCCAACAAGCAATGAAGAGACAGCATCGAATGCAAGGATCACCGCTCTTCGTCATCAGACGGATGAATGGAGCCCAAAGATGCGATTGACTGCCGTGTCGTACGTGATTTTCCCGAGAGCCGAAAGACATCGATATCGACCATCACCTGTCAGATAAACTCATGCGACACACCTTCACGCCTGGCAACCCGTCGTAGGGACGCAATTATGTCATTCTCGTGGAAACCCGCGCTTTGATTGGGAAAGGGTGTGCGAGTGGCATGTCATTCGACTTCAACCCTGGCGCAACCCTGCAACCACACACCAGCAACATCTTGGTCACTTGCAGGCTTGGCCGGGTGAAGATTCTCGAACCCCCCACTTCATTAGGTCCAGGTTTTTACCATCTCGGCGAGGCCATCGCAGTTATCAGAGTGGAAAATATGGAGTCTTTTGACTTTGCTCTGACGAGAACACATTCAAGGAAAGATGGGGGGATCATGCGAGAAATAGGGTCCACGGTTGGACGGCATCAGATGATTTGCACCGCTGCATACTGGCGGTACCTTGTTGAGCTGTCCTACGTTTCGCTTGCGCTGAACTTGAGACTTTTCAGACCGAGTAATTCAGGTCTCCGCATCGCTTGAGAGGGGATATTGCACGTTTCTAGTCTTGTTGTACAGAGGCTGCGCAAGGGTTTATGCATCTGCACAGCACACTCCCGGCGTACAGTAGTACTCTCTACCGTGACCCCGCAATCAACGACCTCGCCGTCGACTCGCGCAGCCGGGACGACAACCGGCTTGCCTTGAAGGCTGAACTGGTGTACATACGGCAGCCTCACCGCCTCCGTTCGGCCTCCAAAGCACCGCTGGGAATGTACTGTACCTACCTACATAGGTACTGATGCGGCTCGCCACATCTATTCTTGGGGCCCTTTCCGTATTTGCCGGCCTAGGCAGCGGATGATTGGATTTGACCCCTCCAAGGAACCACATCAGAACGCCCCCACAGAAGCTCAAATGCAGATCCACGGCGACAGTCCCCGTGAACCTGCCGGAAAGGCGGGGTCAAGGAGCCAGTGAAGTCGGAACACCAACATGGAATTTGTAAACACGAATGCCCTTCGCTGGCACCAGACGCATTTGCTGTCTCAGACATCGGCTGACAATGCGCGCCGCTTCCGTCAGGTCGCACAACCCGGCGCCGAAGATCTTTGAACGACTCGCACCGGCGCAGACGAATCCCGCTTTTGGTGGTTATAGAGAAAATAGCAGATCTGCACCTCGAATTTCAAAGTTCAGGGCTTCTCGTTCTGCCGCTTCCCCACGACCCAACAGGTGCGACCGCCCCCGACGTGCCAACAAGGGAGGCTTCCCGAGGATCAAAAGGACTCGCTCGAAGCCCCGCGGTTTCATTCGGAATGTTACACCCAATGAACCTTCCTCATGAAGATATGCCCCACACTTGCTGTTCGATATGTGGAGACTTACGACGACCCGTTCGCCGGACGCTTTTCTTTGGAGACTCGCAATGACGTACCCAGTGTTGGATCGCTCACACGCAACGTCGTCCCATGAGTAACAGCATATGACAATTTCGATGTCATGGAAGCAAGCACAATATCGTAAAATGGGCCAAGAATGGCGTGGGGCTGGCGAGGACATACCGCAGTACTGTACATACCTACATAGCACATACTGTGAAGTCACAAGGGGGTCGCCAGCGGCGCTTGCTTGTTCTGTGCCGAATCCGTGCCGCGATGACATGCCCTTACCCCCCGGCCTGCCCATTTTGGCACTCCCGGCTCGTCTCATTCGGTGAGCTGACCTTGCCGGGGTCGCTCACCCCGGCACCTCTACAGTACCGCCGCTGTACCCCCACTCTCTTCACCCGATGCAGGGTTTTCACAGCACAGACCAAGGCCCCTCCAACAAGCGAGGAAAATCGATGCGGGGCCCTGGCTGTTCCCTTGGGCGAAAGCCAAGTCAAGCCGAAGACGCGACTTCGCTTCCAGTCGTCGCGCTGCATCTCAAGGTTCCTTTCTCCGGCGACACGCCCAATTCTCCGAGACCGTTCTCTTCACTCGTCTCTCACCGCTCATCCTCTTTTTGGTCTCCGCAACATGCAATGCATGCCTTGCGGTTGGATGTGCAGCAAGGAAGCGAAGGGGGAAAAGAAGGCAGGATGTCTTGGATAATCTGGATGCGCATGCATTGCATTAGCCTCCAGCACGCGCCGCGAGCTTGCAGGGCCTGTTCTTCCTTTTTTTTTTTTTTTTTTTCCCTTCCCCAGACGTCGGACCGGTTGGTGACTTGGAATCACATGTGGATGGAGGGGTAACTACCGCGCAGGTCTTCAAGGGTCCTTCTGCTTGCGCATCCTGCCGGGACAACCGTCTACACGGTAGCAAACAGGAAGCCAGATCGGAGATGCTGCCTCAGCGGAGCGAACAGAGAAGAGGCTGTGATCTGCGCAGCACGTTCACCGTCTTCTCAACCCCTCACTCTTTTCTCACCAATCCTTTGCGGTGCAGTTGCAGAGGTCCCATCCCATCCATCCCAAACACCGTGTTTTAATCTCCTTCTTTCAACCCCGCCGCCACCAACAACCATCCAACTCGTTGCCTCACCTTCCGTGACCCGAGCGATCTTACCTACCCCGGAATCGTCCTTCGCCTCGCCTCACTTCAACCCCGCCCCCAACTTCATAGTAAGAGTAACCAAACCGTTAACCCCCTCCCCCCACCTCCCTGGCCATGTCTCCGTTGCTTGTTAGTGTGTGCTCGGCGCGAGATTGCCGAAGTCGGACACACCTACTATGTACTTACAAAAGTCGTTTACCATGCCATGCGGCCGGCATGCGGGAGGGACTGCCATTCGCGGTTTCGTTGCACACACAGACACACACGTACACACAGACACACACACACACAGACACACACACACAGACACACACGTACACACAGACACACACACACACAGACACACACACACAGACACACCCATCCAAGACGAGACAGGACGGGAAATGGGACGGCTGACCGCTCCTGTGGTGGAGTGCAACTTGGGGAGTGTGCATACAGTACACTTACATACTAGTACACCCCCATGCCACGCAAATGCCATGAGTCCATGACCTGCTGGTGTGTCACAACTCACCACAGCCACCCTGCCCGCGGTACGGGATGCACGACATATCTAGCTAACCATGCCTGTTTGTTTGTTTTGTATGTATGTAGGTAGGTAGGTACCTAGGTACATACAGTACATACCACCTGGGTAACCCCATTCGGGCTTGTATCACCCTCACCCGTTTATTCCCCTCCGGTCCGGTTTCAGACTTTCAGTTTAGTAGCGCGGGTAAATTTTGTTGTTTCCCCCCACCCGCCCGCCGTTGACGAACGTGGACGGCATGATCTTTTCTGGGTTTTTTTCTTCTTCTTTTCTTTCTCTTACCCTCTTGGCTTGTGGTATAGGTGGAGTTGTGTTAAAGTGCATGCGTCTGTGGGCGGCAAGCCGGTTGATGGGATGTTCAACTGACTAACTAGCGTGCGGTATGTATGTAGGTACATACATATAAACCGACGCGGACGCGGGCACTGGCGGGTGGGTGGGTGGTTTTGTGGGGTCTGGGGTTGGTGGATTGTTTGTGTCCATTGGGATGGGATTCTAGGGATGGACGATCATGGAGGGGGACATGATATGATAGGCACTGTACGTGGGATGTAAGTTGGGAGGGTGCGGGGGATCTCCTGCCATGATCTTCGCGACTGGTGGCCAAGGGAGGCGAACTTTCAGATCCAGAGTCTCCCGAGCACGAGCCGAGTCATCTGGGGGAGGCAGATCCAACGCTGATTGACCGGCTGTCATCCCTCCCTCCCCGCGGGGTCCAAAGCTGCAAGGGGGGGACCAGGGGGGGGGGGGGCGGGATTTGCTTGGGAAGGACAGTGGCGGCGACTTCGTTGCCACGGCAAGTGTTCTTGTTCGCACTGCTGGCTAGTCGGGCTGAGTAGATAGTTCAGGTTTGGGGCAAGTAGTTAGCTTCACCACGTAATAGTCATCCGTATTCCATGTTCTACGAGCGTGTGAGTGTTTGTTTGCTCGTGGCTGCGCAGGGCAACCCATATGGCCCGGTGACCGGCGTTGCTAGATGCTCGTGCAAGCGGCAAGAATACCTTATCGATCCAAAGGAGTGTCTGAAAGATGCCAACGTCTGGCACATCTCTTGTCTCCGGAATCTAGACTCTAGACTGCCTACCTCGGACCGAGAGACATTGTCTGATTTGGGTTGTTGTTCTTGGGGGATATAATCAATGGTAGCCAATGAGCATGTAAACTTACAAGAGACTGCGTTGGTTTTCTCTAGGCACGAAACGGGATAGGTACGAGACAAGAAAGACAGAACGGAAGGAAGTATGATAGATATGTGTGAGATTCTGTTGAATCTACCGAGTAGTTAACCGAGTCCTGGATGCCGTGGTGATCGGTGAGTTCCGTCCCAACTCTGGCTCATCCCAACTCCCTTCCCAGCACCGGACCACGTACCTTCCCGCCAGTGCTATATATACAAGTTCCACATCCACACTTTCACCGCCTCCCCCCAATAGCCAACAACCGTAGTTGGCTCAGCGGTATTGGGGGGAGATTCGGGTGGAACGCCAACCGAAAGAGGCCGTGGGTTCGACTCCCCCCTCGAGAAGTAAAATCCCCTTTGGGGGTTTTCGTAGCCGTCACACCTCCATTCGACCGGCGCGGGAATGGGGCTGGGCGGTGAGCTTTTTGATTTTTTTTTTTCTTTTTTGGGAAGAGAAATAGACTAAAACACTGCTAAACTGGAAGGCGATGATCTGTATATACAGTACATGTACACAGCTCATACTTGAGTACCTACGGTAGTTTGACTCTGAATGCAGCAGAGGCAAGTTCAGAGGACAACAATCGCATGCCACGGCAATTCGCGCATCATCAACTACCTGAGGAGATTTATACAGTGTTCTACATGGTTCCCATCGACACAGGTTTGAATAGCCAAAACTTTCCACTCTTTCATACATTCGCCTGTCAACATACAATCCTTCCGCGCGGCAACAACTACACTCTTTAGCGCGCCCGTAACGCGTTTGGCCTGATGGGCAGCAGCCTGTCCATAGCGCGTCCATCGTCCAGCGCCCAGCCGCCCGTCACATCAATCTTGTACTCCTGCTTGCCCAGCTTGACCTTGGCAAACCCTTCGCGATTGAATGAGCGCCTGATGCCGCCCCAGGCTGTGCCAAACGCCTTGCCCGCGTCGCGGAAGGGCGCCGTCATGATGTGATCCATGTTGTACTTGCGCTCGGCAATCTTGGCCTCGCGCGCCGCCCGCTCCGCACGCACCCTCTCAGCCATGCTCGCGGTCTTCTGCCCGGCCACTGCGCCCGCGCCGGTGCCCCGGAACACGCTGAACATCCGGAACGGCAGCTGGACCTCCTCGGGGAGGAGGACCGTCTTCTTGGCCGGCAAAAAGGGCACCGTCCGGCGGGTGGCCACCTCGATGAAGATGGGGCTTGCTGCGGCGGCGGGCCCCGCCTTGGCGATGATGTGCTTTGCGACGGCGGCGGCGGGGACGGCCTCGATGGAGCGCACGATGCGGCCGGCGCCCATGACAAAGTAGGCGCCCATGCCGGCCATGAAGACCAGGATGGCGCCGAAGGCGTGCGGGATCCACCACATCAGCCCCTCGGGCGGGTGCAGGATCACGGCCCAGTACTGGTAGACGGTGTACGAGACGCAGAAGGCGGCCGAGGAGAAGCAGCCGGCGCGGAACCAGAAGTGGGAGGGCGACTCGTAGAGGAGGGTTCGGCCTTTGAGGGCCAGCTGTTCGGCGTATGTGGCGGGACGGGCGGCGGAACGGACGGCGGCTGGTGCCGTTACTGCGGAGCCTAGAATGGGGGAGGCTTTGACGGGAGCGGGTTTGGGAGCTGCGGGCGTGGCAGGCTTGGGCTTAGGCTTGGGGGCGGTTTTCGCCGCTGGACGGGACGGCCGAGCGGCTTTCTGGAGGAGTCGAGTGGTGGAAAAGCGCACACCGGGGAGCTGACGCTGGAGCTGGCGTTGAAGCTGGCGTGCTTGCGACGCGGTGCACTGGGACGGAGCGTGCTGCTGCCGCACGAGGAGCAAAAGTCGGGGCCCAAGGCCCCTAGAAAAGGACGCCATCTGCAGCGCTTGTGATCAGCTATGAGCAACGAGCCTTGCGCGATGAGCCTTGAGCCTACATGAGTTGGCGGCTCCAGACTGAACGGAGCGAGTACTGTATGTATGTACCTACCTTACCTCTCAGGAGCCAACGGTGTTATCTGATTGAATGAAGCTGGGTCCGCTTGGCGGGGCTGAAATTTTGTCGGCGCCGGACAGGGTTGACGCGACGCTGGGTCTTGGCGCCACCTCCGTCGAATGCTCAGAGCATCTCCCATCCCCAATTGACTGGTTCGCTGAGTGGACCCAGCTGCGGCCAGCGAGCACATCAAGCCTTGAGCCCCTTTTCAAGCCCATCCGACAAATACCGAAAGCCGCAATTTTTTGCGATGTTTTACTCGTGATACTCCAGCACGTATAATCCTCTTCTCTTTTTATTTTTATTTTCTGTTTCGACTATCTACATCATTTCGATCATCTACCAATTGACGATTCATATTCGACTCATGGGTCCTTATGTCACTCGGCACACACAGCACAGCACCCACCTAAATTTAGCCAATGTCAACGCTAGCGTCAAGGCAATGTTACGCAGTGCTTTCGCCGTTGGGAATCCAAAAAACATGTGCTTCGCCAAGACTGGTCTCAGTTCCCCCTGTCCGACACCTCCCGCGCTGGGACAGACATTCCACCGTGCAAATGCCGAAAACATCGGCCCGGTGTCTCGAAATATGCAGTCTGCAGCCATCCGATAACGGTATCTTGAGGTCTGGAATGAGCAGACTGCATATTAGTTCCTCTAGCCTGCAGACGGTGACGAAATTCCACGCGCATTGCTCGATCACCCAACGTTATCGGCCGGACCGAGTGGGGTTCCCATTCGGCGCCGCGGTTCAGCGTTGCATCCGGCGTATCTTCATTAGGTACAGGATGTACCTAGGTAGCTAAGCTCGGGCGCTCCTGAGCTGTCGCCACTCGACGTTGGTCTTTGCAAATGTTAGATTAGAAAAAGGGAATTTCCTTCCTCTTAAATCTTCTTTCCCATGGTCTCCGGCGAGTGTTGAGATACTGGGACAATCATGGAGACGACGACCACAACCATGGCCGAGTCGACGAGTTTCACTGGAGCGCTTGGCAACGGCAATGGCGTCACCCGCCGAGTTCCCCCCAACGGCCATGCCCACGCGTCCGCTCCAGATACGCCCGCCCTGCCGCCGCTCAACGCGCTCCCCGACGGCCCAGCAAATGGCGTTGCGAATGGATCAGCAAATGGATCGGCAAATGGGCCAGCAAATGGGCCAGCAAATGCCACAGACGAACTGCGAAGGGCGTTCCGCAACAAGTATCGCCATGTCCAGGCCGTCCACTCGCGGTCGAAGCCGTCGTGCCTTAGCCACGATACCACCGAGACCCCCAGCTTCCTGGGCTTCCGCAATCTCATGGTGATTGTGCTAGGTGAGAAAGACATGCCCGATTTTTTTTCTATTTTATTTTTTGGAGGACTGTTTTACTGGCGTAGAGTACCAACGCTGACATCGATTGAATCAGTTGCTGCCAATCTTCGCCTGGTGATTGAGAACATCCAAAAGGTTTGGTCGGCCTGCTTCTCTTGCTTCCTCTTGCTTCACTTTGCTTCACCTTTGGTAGCTCAATTGCTAACACACTCGTCAGTACGGCGTCCTGATCTGCATCAGGTGCCACGACTTCCGTCCCAACGATGTACAACTAGGGCTGCTCCTCTACTTTCTCATCCCATGGCATCTCATGATCGCCTATGTGATTGAGCTCATTGCCGCCAGCAACGCGCTTCACTCGCGAAAGAGCGCCCAGCGCAGGGACGGAACCACCTCCCCGACTGAAGACCAGGCGAAGAAATTCTTACGCACCTGGCGGGTACTGCGGATTGCCCACGCCATCAACGTCAGCGCCGCCTTGGCCGTCACGTCTTATGTCGTCTACTATTACATCCACCACCCCTTGATTGGCACCCTGACCGAGCTGCACGCCATCATCGTCTGGCTCAAGACGGCCTCGTACGCCCTCACGAACCGCGATCTGCGCCACGCCTATCTGCACCCGGTCAAGGGCGAGCTCGACGCCCTGCCCGGCATCTACAAGGAGCGCCCCTACCCGTCCAACATCACCTTTTCCAACCTGACCTACTTCTGGTGGGCTCCGACGTTGGTCTATCAGCCGGCGTACCCGCGCACCGAAAAGATCCGGTGGCTCTTTGTCGCCAAGCGCGTCGGCGAGGTCGTGTGCCTGAGCGCCTTCATCTGGATCATCAGCGCCCAGTATGCCACGCCCGTGCTGCGCAACTCGCTCGACAAGATCGCCACGCTCGAGTACATGTCGATTGTCGAGCGGCTGCTCAAGCTGTCGACTATTTCGTTGGTCATATGGCTGGCGGGGTTCTTTGCGCTGTTTCAGAGTTTCCTGAATGCGCTCGCCGAGGTGATGCGGTTTGGGGATCGGGAGTTTTACGAGGCTTGGTGTATGTTTTCCCCCCCTTTCTCTGCCTGCCTCTCTCCACTCCCTCTTTCCTCAAGACCGTGACGCTAAACAAAATCCCCCCCTCCAAAAAAAACAGGGAATAGCGAAAGCCTCGGCGTGTACTGGCGCACATGGAACAAACCCGTGTATCAGTTCTTCCGTCGGCACGTCTACTCGCCCATGCGCTCACGCGGCTGGAGCCGCCATTCCGCCAGCCTGACCGTCTTTCTGCTATCCGCCATACTTCACGAGCTGCTCGTCGGGGTGCCCACGCATAACATAATTGGTAAAGCCCCCAAACTAAACTTTTCCCTTTCACCTCTCTCCCTCCCTCCCTCCCTCCCTCCCTTGCTCCTCGTGTTTCTCCACTCCATACTAACCAACACTCCCGTCCCGTCTCTGTCCATAACAGGCGTAGCTTTCCTAGGCATGTTCTTCCAGCTCCCGCTGATCTACCTGACCTCGTACCTGGAGCGCATGCGCTCGGCCCACGGCAAGCTGCTGGGCAACACCATCTTCTGGGTGTCCTTCACCATCTTTGGGCAGCCCTTCGCGGCGCTCATGTACTTTTACGCGTGGCAGGCCAAGTACGGCAGCGTGAGCAAGACGACCGCTGGCTTGACGGGGCCCGGGGGGCAAATGCAAGGGACGTGTTCTGCTGGGCCTGTTTTTTAAACAAAAAAGAGAAAAAGATACATTGGGAGGTAGGGGGATTACCTAGGTATTTATGGCATGGGTAGGATCATTTTCTTGTTGATCTACTATGGTGGGAGGTTATAAAAAGCGTCACGTCGGGCTTGAAAGATAGCGACATTTTTGGTCAAACATGATCGTTGATTTTCTTTTATGAATAGGGAACGGACATGACTGCTTCCCGATGAAGTGATGATGATATTACAAGAATAATTACACAACCGAATCGACCCTTCTATGCCACTGCCGTCTATCCGTTCCATCCCATTTTCGTCCTATGCCCCGCGCGCTCCCCCCTTTTCTCCTCAGCACCGTCCGATGATATAGTACGCTCAAGGAACAAACGGAATCCCCACCCTCACCCTCCCCCTATACGCAATGTACTCTTCCCCAAAAAAGGCCACCAACAGCTGTTCCTCCCTCCAAATCCGGCTACTAAAAAACCGCCACAGCACCACGGCATACCCCAGGAAGCTGAGCACATTCCCCATGACCATCTGCGTGCCCAGCGCCCACCAAAAGAACCCAAAATAGCTCGGGTGCCGCAGCACGCCGTACACCCCCGTCGTCACCAGCACGTGCCCGGACTGCCGGCGCGACTGCACCAGATGGTTGAAGCTGCGGCCGGCGTGGATCATGGCCACGCTGCGGACCGTCTGGCCCACGACTACCAAGGCGAAGCCCGCCAGCACCAGGACCGGTCCGAGGCCGAACGGCGTCCACCTCGCGTCGGGCCACACTACGTGCGTGATCAGACACTCGAGAGCGGCGACGGTGTGCGCGATGGCGTAGGCGGGCCAGTTGGACGTGAGGAGGAACGAGGCGACCTCGGCGGCGCGGGTGTTGTAGGCGGCCGTGGTCCAGAACTCGAGAAAGTGGAAGAGGGAGAGGGCGGCGAGGAAGAAGGGGAGGCGCCAGAGCGGGGAGGCAGTATACAGCAGGATTGCGAGGGTGGCTGTTGTGCCAGCGGTTAGGGCGATGCCGAGGCAGAAGGCGCGGGTTGCGATGCCGGCGAGGGATTTCGGTTGGTGTGGGAGGTACGGGAGGATATCGTCGGCGCTATGAGAGGATGTGGGAGCGCTGTGTAAGGCCTTGTCAGCGTCGGAAGACTCTTCCTCGGTGTCTGAGTCCGGGGGCATGGTTCGGTCGAGATCTAGGGAGTCGCAGCTCGGGGAGCTGATGCTGGCCGACGAAGACGAGGAATGACGGCGCCGACGGGAACTAGAGGGAGATATGGCGGGGCATTGATGTGGGCTTGCAGTGTTGATGTAAGGCATCGTGATGGGACAAATGCAAACGAACGCAGCCGGTGGAGTTGAGAAGCAGAGAGACGGCGGGGTGTGGGCTGATGCAGAGTTGATATTGCGCTTACCTGTGGTCTGGCCGCGCCCACGGGCGTCGTTGGATTGGGCCGTCCATGGTCGGAGTAGTGCCTGGGCCCTGAATGGGATGGCCTTGTTTCAGGAACCGGACACAACAAAGACTCGGCCGCACTTTCTTTGGTCCAACTCTTATGCCATGCCGTGTATTCGCCCCCGAGACTGCCGCTGGACGATTGCGCAAAACCTTATTGGACTTTTAAAATTCGAGTATCAGAAAGCCGGGTCGGTATTTCTTTTTTGTCGCGATGAAAGGCGTCGCTTGGCCTCGATCGAGGGTCGGACCTTTTGTTGTTTCTTCAATGATGGGGCTGACGGGCCGGCACAGGCGCTGAAGTTTTAGTGGACACGGGCGGTCCCATTTAGGACCCACGTGGCGGGGAGCAGGGGTCCAACAGGGGTCGAAGCCTCGTTATCTGGTAAGGTACCTAGGTAGGTAGGTATGCACTGCGCAGGCTATGCATGACGCGGTGATCAGAGGCCCAGCAACCATCTCTGCTGAAGCACCATAGCGCGCTCAATTTCGCGATAAGGTATGATTCTGGGTTCTTCGTTTTTTCCATGACAGGCAAAGGGCGGCATGGCATTTCGCATAGCCCCCATCGCCAGCGCTCTGCGCTTACAGACCGCCCTGGATCCTGAACGAGGACACGATCAAGACAAGGACGTTGACCCAGCCCCAGACAAAGGGAATCCAGGTCGACATGGTAAAGCACCCGACGAGATAGCTCGCGCCGACTCTGTATGTCTGCACATCAGCCGGGCCCCGAAGAGACGGTAGGTATCGGGACGACCAACATCAAACCCACAAGCGTTCCGGCAATGAGAGCTTCGAAGCCAGCAATAAGTGCGTAGATGAGCGGCACCAGCCAGAGATACTTCCAGCTCGACATCCTCTTGCCGCCCTGCATCAGCACAGCAACCCCGACAGCGCCCAAATGGAAGAGGCCGTAGAGAATGAGCGTCCAGAACAGAGTGAATTTCCACATCTCGTCGAGCTCGTAGAGAATGACGGTAGAGTCTTGCGGCGGCCAGAAGAGCGACGGGAACGGGGGGACCGTGTACGAGGCCGGCGTCACGCATCGAACTGGGCTGCACTCATGGTTCAATTCGTCAGCAACTCGTAGCGATGGACGCGAACAATACCTACGAGGGGTTGTCCATGGTTGCGGCGGCGGGCGCAGGCCCGGCGGCATTGTTGATTTGGGCAGTGATGCTCTGACGGGTGTGGGTAAAACAAAGGCAGGACGGAGGTACATATAGTTGAGCCAAGCCAAATCCATTCCACAGCCGCCAGGGGCTCGGTTAACGCAAAATACCGAATAGTTGCATATATGGTATTGTATTCTACCTCGGCTCAGCTGCCCGCGTCGCTTGGCGCTGCATACTTAGGTTCCCCGGCATGCGGCATACGCTTGCTCTCGGCTGCTGTATGTACAGTACCTAGCCCATTTTAGCGCATCAACAACAGCTTGTGCTCTCGACAACACCGAACCGCCGTGAAACGGCCCACCAACATCACCCATGACATAGCATTGTCCTCGCCCAGCATGTCCATCGACCGCCTTCTCACGACAGTGCTGCAGCTGTACCAGGACGTGCACGACGATGCGCGCACCGAGCAGATCTACGGCTCGACAACCGCCCTGCTCACTACCCTCTCGAACCCGCTGAACCTCTCGCTGCTCACCTCCCAGCTTCTCACCGCCCCGGCAATATGGGGTCGCCGCGACGGCATGCGCACGTGCTACCGCATCATCAGCATCTACAACACAGCTGCCATTCACGTGCGCCGGAACGAGCTCGAGAACGCGAAGAATAAGAACAAGGGACAACAGCAGCGGACCGGCGGGGGCCTGAGCAGCGATGCCTGGACGGCGGCGGTTCTCAAGGGCGCTGATGACCAATCGGGCCGCTGGCAGCATCTCCTCGTCTTCAGCGGTGTCCTGATGGGCATGGAGGGCAGCCGTCGCCACTCCCTCACCCGTGGCATGCGCAACACCGTTGAGCATGCCGTAGTCACGGCCGCGAACCTCGCACTGCAAATCAGGGAGCCCGAGCCTCCTGCCCCCTCGGGTCCCGTTGCGCTCGCTCTCAATTATGCGTTCCCGCTGCTGTCGGAGTCCTCGCGCGCCGGTTTAGACTGCGATGCGCTCGTTCCCGTCGCAACAAGAGCCATGCTTGGCGGGGATGGGCTCCAGGACGGTCTGCTCCTGGCCACAATCGATCAGGACGTGCGGCAGTCGGAGCACAAGTTCATGTGGGCCGAAACATCGCCATCGTATCTCCACCTCCAACAACTCGAACAGAGGCCACTTATATCTGGCCTGGGGCCGCTGTCAAAGTTGCTGGCCCATGCCGTGCAATATGCGCGCGAGTCCTGGGCCGTGCTACAGCTGCAAGACGACTTGGTAGCCTTCACGGCGAGGCTGTTGCAGCACTGGCACGCCAACAAGCTGTCGGAGCTGGAGGCTTCCGAAGAGAGTCTCTTCCTCACCCCGGAGACGCTTCAAACTACATGGCCAGCCCTATGGCAATTCCTCAAAAAGATCATGTACGCCGTCGTGGCCGTCCTACAAGCCGTCGTCGGCCGCAGTCTCTTGGATGGCCACCTCAAGAAGCACTCCACCGCCCCCATGGTAGCCAGCAAAACTCTCCACGCCCTCCGCAACCTCTACTTCATCTCGTCGCGCAACGGCAGCGACGCCTTCCAAGTCTACGCCTTCACCTACCTCACCTCCCTCGACACCCTCGCCCGCTACGGCTCCGCCTGCGCCGCCTTCCTCCGCGAAATCAAAACCCCCACCACCCTCACCACCCTCACCACCCAATCCCCGTCCCCATCGCTCCCCCTATCATCTTCCTCCATCCCCCCGCACCCCCTCCACCGCACGCTGGACCTCTTCTACCTCAACACGGCCGAACACCTTCCCCTGAACCTTGCCCCCGACGACTGCGACACCCTCATAATTCAACCGGCCATCACCTACCTCACCCACCCCTCCACACACCAGACGCCCTTGTCGCCGCGGATGGTCCAGCTCTTCGAGGCCGCCCACAGCGCCGTCCTGGCCTGCCTCTCCTGCCCGCACAACTCGCCCCTGGCAGCCAACATCGTCCCCTTCTACGCCGACACCCTGTTCGCGTCCTTCCCCGCGCACATCTCGCCGCGGCAGTTCCGCCTCGCGTTCCGGACCGTCGTGCAGATCCTCAGCCCGCCGTTCCCCATCAGCGGCGAGCACCCGGCGCTGGCGGAGACGCTGCTGGAGATGGTGCGGTACAGGGTGGGGTTTGCGGGCCGGGAGGTCCTGCCTGCGGGACCGGCGGCTCAGGGGATGGGTGGCCGGGATGGGCAGGGGCAGGGGCAGGGGCTGGGCCAAGGGGAGGGGGAGGGGGTGGCGGCGTCGGAGCAGAGTACGCTTGTTTTGACGCTGATTGACGCGCTGCCGTTTCTGCGGGTGGGCATCTTTGAGGAGTGGATGACGCTTGTGGCCGCGGCGGTCAATCAGGTGGTGGGCGCTGCGCTGAGGGAGGCGGTGAGGAGGAGGTTTTGGGAGGTGTTGGTCAGTGGGGAGATGGACGTCGAGAGGGCGGCTATCGCTGTTGCGTGGTGGGGGACCAAGGGCGGGAGGGAGGCGGTCTTGTTTGGGGCGGCGCCTCCGCCGTTGTTGTCGCCGTCCGGGCCTGCGGACGGGGAGGAGGCGTATATGATGAGCGGGGCGTTGGTCGAGGACGCGCGGAGGGAGAGCAGGCTGTGATACCAGGAGGAATGAAACAATAGTGTCACGCAGAGCTGAACAGCTCTCCGCCGCTGCGCCGCCGCACGTGCTCCGTCCGTTGTGTTGAAGTACAGCGTTAGAGCATCGGAGTGACCCCTATTGTTTGCTTCATCTTGTCCGCGAGATGTCGGTCAACCATGTGTAAGCGCCAGACAGCGTGTACTGTACAACAACAGCCAAGCTGAACCGTTCCGTGCTGGTGCGTCTGTGAGTTTCAGGGTGGGAAGTTCTGCGCCGGGGGCCGTTTTGCTCTGTGCTGGAGGTCTGAAACTGGGAGTTGGGGTGAGGTTTTGCTTTGCGTCCTTAGCCCAATGATGCTCTATGACGGTCAGCGAAGACTTGAGTTGCTGCACTGTATGGGCGTGGACGTGGGGGTTGTATCAGTAGCATTTGTATAAGCTAAAGAGCGGCACGTCTACTCATGTTCAGAGCACATATCATTTTTATCGAGCCTCCCTTCTTTGGTAGTCCGTTACGTCTGTTCATCATGGCACTTCTGCGTGTGCAGTCAGTGTCCCCCTCGGTATGATGCCTCATGTTCCTGACACGACGTATCCATGTCCGCCCTTGTTGTCGCCAGAGGGAGCAGCAGCCAGCGCATGTTTTGCATACGTTTGTCTATGTATGCTTGAACTGGCTGCGTAATAAATGACTTAATAGTTACGAAAGTCTGCTTCTATTTAAGAGGCCATCAAAGTGTTCCAAGGACGAGGCGAGAGCACACGGCATGGCGTCCTCCCAAAACCACAATATCCAATATCTCAACTCCCGGCGAAATCACGACCTACAACATCCACTTCATCATTCCCATCATATCATGTCTTCCGAGAACCCCAGTGTATCTACCGCGACCCCCACAAGACCCTCGTATCGATCAACATACCCATCACATCGTCGACAGCAGCCGATCGCTCCTAACAATCCCAGCGGTGCCAACCTGGCGGCAACGGCGCCTCCTCAACCTACCATCGCCACCTCCAACCAGCAAACGTCATCCACCGCTGCAAGCACCGAAGCACCGTGGCTACCCTCAAACCCCTCCTTGTCCATCACCCAAACCGACAACGACGACAACGACGGGATGGAAATCGAGACGCCACAAGAGGACAGCCCACCGGATACCGAGTCCGACCTAGGTTCAGAGTCGTCGTCAGACGAGTTTGACCTGACCGATGCGGGTCGGGACGATGACGCGGCCGATAGCGAGGACGGAGATGACATTGGGGACGTGGACGACGACAGCGGCGACATGGAGGACCAGGGTGAGGACCATAATGCCCTCGCCTATGCTCCGACCCTCGACCTCGGCCCCCATCTCCTGCGTATCATCGAGCTTGAAACCCGTAGTGGATTCGATGATGGCGCTGACCTCTGCGGGGAGGTTGCCTTGAGGAGACTGTCTGTTGAGGAGTGGCATGCACTCGCGATGCAGATGATCGGCTACTGTCCTGGTTGTCCATGGTGTAGATACTGGGTGGGGTGGAATTAGCCGTTTTTGGGTTGACGGAGAATTAATATCGGATGTTGTTGTGTTGTTTTTTGAGGGATGGATCGAGTGTTTCGGGCGAGCTAAAAAAGTTCTGAATTCCTTTTGGTCTGATCTGTATATCATCTCCGCGGATATCCGTCCATTTTCTCCTTCATAAACATAGCATAACGTTGACTTTTGTCTTTCAGCCTCCTTGGTCATGTCCTCTAGAATATTGAATAACCTCATAACAACACGCAAAAAAAAAGAAAGAAAGAAAGCAAAGGGTATCTATACTCCACTAACAGCCATGCCTCCCAACAAAATTGCACTTTTGTGGTCTACTCCTTCGCGTCCACTAGTATGTCAAAGTCGATCAAACTCCGCATCTCCGCCCACTCCGTGTCGAGGCTCGGCCAGCCCGCTGTAGGCATGGCCGACTCAATCCAGAACTGCTCGCCACCCGCTGCTTCTTCCTGCAGTCTCGGATCAATGACGTCTTCTTCTTTCGGACCGTAATGATCCTTCTGCAGATGCTTGTCGAGGTCGAAGTGTCGGATAAACTTGGCCTCGCAACCGTCGACCGAGCAGGGGATTGTCCTCGTCGGCATTGCGGCAGACATCTCGTCTTCCTCACCCGGCCGGGTCGACTTGACCGTGTACAGCTTGGGCGGCCGCTTCCTGCCTAGATGCACATACCGCACGTGCTCCTCCAACCTCAGCTTGCTGATGAATTCCTGCCCACAGCCCTCTTCGGCCCAGTTCCAATCTGTGATGTCCTCGACGCCGAATGTATCCACCTTTCCGCATACGAAGCGGAAGCGCTCGTGCGCCGTCCGAATGTGCGTGTTCAGATTCGACACTCTCGTAAACTTCTTTTCGCACCCCTCCCACGTACACTCGACCGTCTTCCTGTCCTCGACCGTCGTACCCGAGTGATACATATCCACGTGCCGCTCCAGCTCGGCCTGGCTGCTGCACTTGACCTCACAAAACACGCAATTGACATGCTCCTTCCGCATGTGCGCCTGCAGCATCAGCAACGTCCGGAACCCCATCCTCCGCCCGTCCCCCTCCCCCTCCTTGCCACCGCATTCCTCACACCAGAACCTCACCTCCCCGTGCTCCCGGTCCACATGCCGCCTCAGGGCCCCCCGAGTGTCGAAGCCAGCCTCGCAGTCCCCGGCCCCGCACACAAACGCCGCCAGGCCCAGATGGGCCTCCCGCACGTGCCGCTGCAGCGTCTGATGCTTGCGGAAGCTGAGATCGCACCCCTCGTAGCCGCGGCAGCGGAACCGCTCGGCGCCCTCGTGCACGGCCGCGTGGCGCCGCAGCCGCGTGGCGGTGACGAACGACTTGCCGCAGCCTTCTTCCTCGCACGTGTACCGCTTCTCGTGCGTGTGCGAGCCCTTGATGTGCTGCGCGAGGTGCTTCTCTTCGAGGTACGTCTTGTCGCAGCCTTCGTAGGGGCACTTGTGAGGGCGGTCGTTGGTGTGCGAGCGCAGGTGGGCGGTCAGGCGGGCCGGGCGGTTGAAGGTTTTGGGGCAGCCCGGGTAGGTGCACTTGATGGTTTTGAGGTCCGAGGGGAATTTCCGAGCTCGGCGGGAAGTGGTTGAAGCCGGGATGGAGGTGGCGGTTGGTGTGAGACCCTGCGCTTCGGGCTCTCCGGTTGAGGCAAACGAAGAGGTGTTGTCGTCCTCGTTGTCCTTCTCGTCTTGGGTGGTGGAGGTTGTCGAATCGATGGATGTGGGAGCTAGCGCTGGGGATGGATAGTCGGTTTCGGCAGCTTGGCGTAATTCGGTTTGCTGTCGCTTCGATGGGCCAGGCGGCCCGTCGACTTGGGCAACGGCTTTGCGCTTCATTGCTCTGGTTGTTGGGATCGGGGATGTCTGCCCAGAGCCGGAGGAGAAAAATGTGAAGCAAATGAAAGCTTCAATTGCAGCCAAAGTTTGAGCTCAAACCCCAACTTTTTTTGTGGGTGCGTTCGAGTTCCGGCAGGCAACGGACGCTGAGCTAAAAACCCCCGGTCCATCTGTGAGGCTGACGGAGCTTGCAAGCAACCAGCCATACGCTATGACACGGTCGGCTAGCCCCCCACTTTTATTTTTTTCAACTATACCTCCACCAGCCGTGTCCTGCCATTCGCAGCCGCCGCCTTCTATCGATCGAACAAAGGCAATTCACATCTTCGGCATTGCCAACCACCTTCCATCACCCAGCACATCGGCCTTTTTCCGTCACTCCCACAGGCCTTCCAAATCCGTCACAATGTCTGACTACGGCGGTGACGACGACCGCGAGCCTCTGTGAGCAGCTGTCTGCATCCCTCCTCTGAACCGCGCCCGCTGACCCCCGCAGTAACGACGAGCCCGCGTTCGACGAGGATCCCGATGAGTACTACGAGCCGGAGCCGGAGCCCGCTGATGCGGACGAGGCGGCAGTCGCCCCCGAGCATGAGGGCGAGAACCAGGATACGGACCATGTCGTCGCGTCGGGCGACCCCAACGCCGCCGCCAACCACGGGCGGGGCAACGAGAAATCGCACAAAGACAAGAAAATTCCAAACGACCAGCGCACCACCACGCCATTTATGACCAAGTACGAGAAGGCGCGCATTCTGGGGACCAGGGCATTGCAAATCAGGTGGGTTACTCTCGCATGGTGATGGGTGGATCGGATCGTGCTGATGGACGTCGCAGCATGAACGCACCTGTGTTGGTGGATCTTGAAGGCGAGACAGACCCTCTGCAGATCGCCATCAAAGAACTCCGGGAGAAGAAGATTCCTCTCATTGTTCGTCGGTACCTACCGGACGGATAGTAAGTGTTGTTCTTGTCTGGCTCTTGATTTGACATGTGGCTAATCGTGGATGATAGCTACGAGGACTGGACTTGCGAGGAGCTTCTTCAATGATTAGGCCTATGGGCTCAAAGAACAACAAGAAAACCGAGATTGCATTAGCGAAGGCGTTGGGGTATTGCTTTGTTGTTTGAGGAATCGGGACGCGACTCTTGAGTGCAGGATCTGGAAGCTTTATCCATCCCCGTCGGGCGGCTCCTGGAAAATCTCATCTGAGATATCTCTGGCGGATTTGCCTTCGTCAAGGTCTGGATTCATCGAGGGCCTACCTACCTGCCGATGAGCGGACACCGCGGGGCTTGGATGTGAAGAGAGAACACATCCATCCCCAAATAGGATAACGAGATGTAGAAAGCCAAAGCATTCTCCCCCTGTACAAACCGCCCAACCACAACACTGGCTGCCACTGCGGCCCTAAAACCCCTACCCACGCTGTAACTGTAAGCGGACCTTGACCATAGTAGTATACCTAAATCTACCCAACGGCCCAAGATCCTACGGTAGCTCCAACCGCAAAGGTGTGACCAGTCTAGAGGTCGGGACGCTTCGCTCTGGTTTCTGCGCCAGAGGGAGTTGACATTGAAAGCGGCGAGCACTGCAAACCAACTCACTCTAGTACCTCCACATGCTCTTTGTTCATGACATTGCATCAAAATGCTTGACCAAGCGACGGATGAGACGTAGTTTCCTGATCTGGTGTATAAGTACTGTGCATACATGTGCGCACGGACCAGATACACGCTTATCGGTGGGTGGTCAATTCGCGACTCTTGACGTGACAAAGACCAAGAGGGTCACGCTTCGGGCGACACTTCTGCAAACCACTCCAAAACCAGCAGTAGCAATTTTCACGATTCCGTGCAGACATATCGCTAGTTCTGCGCATCCCGGATTTTAAGCTTCAGCCGCATGACCCGATTTTATCATTTCATTTTCGTTAGGGGTGCTTGCGAGAGGGAGGAGATGTCGCAAAGGGACCTGGCCACCAACTGAGAAGCGAGCATCACTCAAGGTACTTCACCAATTCATCATGGCCTACGAAAGCCGGGATCACGGCGACAAGGGATTTGGCTTTGGCAGCCGCGGGGATGCTGGAGGCGGAGGGCATGACGGACCCCCGAGAGCAAGAGGCAGACGTAAGCTCAACCATTTCCTTCCCCGGCTTGTTCACACTGCGTCGCATGTCGCATGTCGCATATCGCATGTCGCCTCGGCATCGCTGAGTCGGCGACGATGCGATGCGATGCGATGCGGTGCGATGCGGTTATTAGAGTTGCCCGCCTTGAAAAGAGATCGGCTTCTGGCGCCGACTCACCCATTCTGCCACCTTCCCATCCTTTGGGACATGCCAACCGTCTGGGAAGCATTTTACCTCCCAAGCCATCTCTCGTCGCCAACATCTTGTTTCTCTGCGACAACTTCAACAAGATGCAGAGGCCACGGCGTAACGTTGGACGCTGGCAGTTGAATGAAAATGGCGAGGTAGAGCTAACCTGGCCCTCGCAAGGTCCTGTCACCGACTATGGCGCGACCATTGTCCACTGGATGCGCCATCGCCAGCCGCGCTACATGGGGTCTTATGCCGGTGAGACCGAGAGACCCAGCAACAGTTACATCGTCGATGTGAGCCTTTCTTGTATATGTATATATATATATCTATATATATTTTTATATATTTGGATATACTCCGATGGAACAGCGGCTGATTTTATCTCCAGATGCTGCCTCCCCACGCGAGGACAACAAGCCCGGCAGATTCGGTGCCATCGCGCCATCTGCACTCATCTTTGAACAAGATCAAGCATCCTGTTAACGTGGTGCGATGGACGCCCGAAGGGAGAAGGCTGTTGACGGCCTCCAGCAGCGGAGAGTTTACCCTCTGGAACGGCACCGGCTTCAACTTCGAAACCATTATGCAGGCGCACGACTCGGCCATCCGTGCCCTGGCCTACTCTCACAGCGATGACTGGCTCGTGTCTGCCGACCATGACGGCATTGTCAAATACTGGCAGCCGAATTTTAACAACGTCGAAAGCATCCGCGGCCACACCGATCCGGTCCGAGACCTAGCATTCAGCCCCACAGACGTCAAGTTTGTCACAGCTTGCGACGACTCGACCTTGAGGATTTTCGACTTTGCCGCCGCGACGGTCGAGTCGACGCTTACAGGCCATGGCTGGGACGCAAAGAGCTGCGACTGGCATCCCACAAAGGGTCTGGTTGTCTCGGGCTCCAAAGACCATCTGGTCAAGCTCTGGGACCCCAGGACAGGCCGTTGTTTGACGACACTCCACGGGCATAAGAACACCATCACTAAGACAGTCTTCGAGAAAGTCCGCGGCCAATGCTTGGCAACGTCGGCCCGCGACCAGACTGCTCGTGTGTTCGACCTCCGCATGATGCGAGACGTCTGCCTCCTCCGAGGCCACGAGAAGGACATCTCGACCCTGACATGGCACCCCGTCCACTCTAATCTCCTTAGCACGGGCGGCTCCGAGGGCTCACTCTTCCACTACCTTCTTGACGAACCCAACACCCCGCCGGGCCACGCCCCGTCCATAGCTCCCTACGACAGCCCAGACCCTGCGTCCACCCCGGCGCAGCCCATCTATCCCGCCCACAAAGTCCCCTACGCGCACGACTTTGCCATCTGGTCGCTCGACTGGCATCCGCTCGGCCACATCCTCGCGTCGGGCTCCAACGACCGTATCACGCGCTTCTGGGCGCGCGCCCGCCCCGGCGAGGCAGACAACTTCAATGACCGCTACCACATCGGCGAGGCGGCCGCCGAAGCCCAAGGCACCTGGGACCGGCGCGGCCACCGGCACATGCGACAGGTCGAGGAAGAGCAGGAGCTCGAAGACGAAATGGACGGCCTCGTGGATCAGAAAATGCCCATCCGCCAACCGGGCGGCGGCCTCCCCGGTCTCCCGGGCATTCCCGGCATACCGCTACACCAACAACCAGGCGCCGGCGGCTTGCCGGGTCTGATCCCGCCCCCGCCGCCTTCCCTCATCCCCGGCATGGGCTCTTCTTCTTCCTCCGCCGCCCCGCCGCCACCGCTCCCCTTCCCCCTCCCCGGCCTCCCAGGCGGCATCCCCCCGCCCATTCCCAACTTGCCGGGCGTGGACCCGAATACCCCGCTGGACTTTGCCGCCATCGCAGAGATGATGAAGAAACACGGCATTGTCCCGCCGCCGCCGCCCCCGCCGGGTATGTTACCGCCGGGCCTGATCCCCCCGCCCGGGTTTGCTGCTCAACATCTGCCGCATGGGTTTCCGCCGCCTCCCCCGCCGCAGGGTCACCTCGCGGCAGCGGGCGCAGGTGCAGGCGCAGGTACAGGTGCAGCTGGTGTGGCATCGGGCAACGGTGGCGCCGGTGCTGGCGGCGGGAACGGGAATGATTCTGACGGGGCGGGCGGGGCTGCGGGTAGGAGACGTGCCCCGCTGCCTAGTCAGGAGGAGAGCTTGCGAATGGAGCAGAACAAGGGGCACTATACGAGGGTGAGATAGGATTTGCGAGGGAGGGGGGAAAGTACTGATGGTGGCGAACGTGGGAAGGGAAAGTGTTTTTGTGTGCATGTAAAGGCAGAGACAGAGGTAGAGGCAGAGGTAGAGGCAGAAGTATAGACCGCGGCCGACCGCATGTGTGCCGATGCCCAGTCAAGAAGAAACCTTTCAGACGGAGCAGGAGGACAGGCGCGGTACAAAAAGAAATCTGGGAAGTGGTCGTGGCAAGGATAGCGGGGAGGACCAGGGCGCAGCAGATCCGGCGATTAAGTTGGAAGATGAGGTTGTGTCTCGCGGCACGCTGAATGCCGTTCTCTGGCTGTGTTTTGAATTATGTACATTGATTGTATGGTTATCTGCTAATGCTCCCATCTCGCACCTGCTATGTATGTACATGCACATTGCATTACAGTATAGTACATGTCGTGTCTACTCTGTGCATCCACAAAAACAAAACACGGGACAGCTCTCCTTTTCCATCTGTTGGTTGGAACGGCCGAGTCCATCGGCGCACAAACGTCCAGATACACTCCACCGCTCGACACGACTGCCAAGGAAGGCCGGCTACTTTTTCGCAAAAGCCTTCTGCCTCTCGGCATACTCCTTCACCACCACCGAGCAGCTCGTCTCGGCACACAGGCGCTTCCTCCTCGCGGGGGGCAACTTGCTCGCAAACTCCAGCCCGCTCGCCCTCTCGACCGCGTCCAGCGGCACCTCAAAGTCGCCCAGCGGCTTGTCGTTCGGAATCACGGCGTTCGGCAGCACAAACGCGCCCAGCGCCACCTCTCCGCCGGGCGCGGTGCCCTTCTCGGCGTAAATCACCTTGTAGAAGTGCGTCGGCACCGCCACGTTGGGCGGGTTCCCGATCACCTCGTACCTGACATACCACTTGTTGTCGGCCGGGTCCTTTTTGGGCAGGTACAAGGGCCCCGTGACGACGCGCACGCTGGGGTAGGTCTGGGTCAGGCGGCGGCAGAAGTCCTCGAAATGCGCCCAGTAGTCCCGGTTGAAGCCGTCGCCGACCTGCGGGCACATGTTGCTGAGGTAGAAGGTGTCGTCCATGGCCTGCTGGCTCCACTTGCAGTCCGCCGCGGGCACCTGGTGGCCGCGGTCGTAGCCCGAGCGGAAGTAGTCCTTGAGCTTGGCGCGGAACTTTTCGGGGATGCTGGGGTCTTCGAGGAAGGCGCTGTTCTTGCGGTCGCCGTCGCGGATGGCGAGCGAGGCCGCGGTGATGTGCTCGGCGACCCAGTGCGGGTTGCGGGTGCGCCGATCGAAGGAGGAGATCAGGGCTTGTCGGGCGGCGAGGTCGGCGGTAGGACCGGGGAAGCCGTACTCGAAGAGACCGGCTGGGTTGACGGGAGCGGTGGGGGAGAGGGTGGAGGGGGGGAGCGCAGGGGTGGGCGGCCCGGCGGTTTGGGTGCTGCTACTGAAGACCTGAGATGCTGGGACCGGGACGGGCGGCGAGGGCCTAGTAGCGGTGGTGACGGAGGTTGTGGTGGTGGTGGTTGTGATTTCGGGCTTCTTGTCGGCGCGCATCGAGAGCATGGCGGCGGTGGCTGCTGCACCGGCGCCGGCGCTCACGGCCGCGATGACGGCGATGGTGGCTTTCGACATGTTGGCAGGGTTTTTTGTTTTTTATTTTTATTTTTTATTTTTATTTTTTTTAAGGCCGTATCCCCTTGATCTGTCTATGTTTGTTCTGTTTGGCCCCGATCGGCGGTTGTCGGCGACGCGGCTGGGGCTGCTTGCTGTCTCAGCCTTCCGATGCGAAATTTTGAGGTGATGGACATACCCCTGCAGGTGACCAGAAACAAAAACACCCCACAGCAGCCTGACTGCCAAGGCTGGGCAGAGCAACTGAAGGTGCGCCCTCAGGCCATGTCGAGTTTGACATTGCTGCCTCTGGTTAACCATCAAGGTGCATCTCCGAGTCAGCCGATTCATGCTGACCGACTCCATTGACCGAGTACAGAAGCCACCTTCTTTTCTTGCTGCTTTTACGTGCCGTTCATTTGACTTGGGCATCTGCTGATTACAGGAAGCAATGAAACCTTCTTCTGATAGTCACCTCGTGTTGTTACTATGTACATATGTATATGCAATCTGCATCGCATCCAAGTCAGATGCGCGATTCTCCCCTTGCTGTGTCTTCGACGTCCATTGAACCGGGGTAACGAGGCTTGGGTTGTTTGTCATCTTGGCCATCAAGGTGTTAGTCGGTCAGCCCTGCAAGCCTACCGGCCGAGTCGGAGGCCAGTGATTTGCAAACGCCTGGCTGACGCACCCTTGTCTCAACGCGGGGGTTACACTTGGCGGGGAGAGATGATGCCACCGAGTCCTGTACTGTATGTACAATGCGCAACTGTTTCTTCCATATCAATAATCACCATGCCTTTACAAGATTTGAGGGTTTTGGCATGCTTCCTGTTTAAGAAACCGATTTGAGAGTGGATGCAAATTCAGGGTCCGGTCCCGATCCCAGGTTGTATGTAAATGCAATGCCCCCCCGGCCGTGGACTGGTGCTACAGTATGTATGTACCTACCTACCTACCTAGCGTTGACCCATTTCTGCGGGGCTAGAACCTGGCGAGAGAAACTGGTGGGCGAACCTGCAGGCGAAACATGCCTACCTGAATGTATGTAGGTATGTACCCCCGTACCTACCAGCTGCATGACCATCGAGGTTCTCACTAGGCCGGGGATGACAATTCATCTGGTCGCCTCGGCGCCATTGATCCTCGTCTCTTCTTTGTCAACCATCCATCCCGCAATTTGACTGCACAACACCACGTCGACAATAACCTGTCTGCCGGTCCTCGAGCAAAACAAGTGGCTCGGCAACTCCCTCGAATCCCACGCCACTTGCCGAAAACACTTAACGTTACATATTTGCCAACTCTTCAGAGCGCTGAAAACACCGCATCTCCCAAGCCGGCGCCATGGAAACCAGCAAAATGGACAACGACACGCGGGGCTGGATCATGTGCGGCTTCAGCGGCCTCGCATGCATCTTCGGGGCCTCCGTCATCTGCGTCGATATCCCGATCCGCCTCATTCCGAGCAAGCGCAATTTCCGCATCCAAGAGAGCAACGCCTTCCTTGCGTCGTCGCTGAGTCTGAGCTTTGGCGTCATGGTGCGTGGACAGCTGTCTGTGTGCTCTGCTTGTGACGCCCTGCTGACATCCCTCATAGCTTTTCTCGGCCCTCTACAGTATGCTGCCGTCAGCCATGCGCTACCTCGCCAAGGACGAGTGGGATGAGCACAAGGCCGGCTTCTTGATGATGGGTTGCTTCGTTGGCGGCTTTTTCGGCATCCAGATCATATCCCGCGTTTTGCATCGGTACATGCCCTCGCACGTCGTCGACTGCGACCATACCCACGACAACCTCCCCGACGAGGAGCTCGGCGCGCATCACGCCCACCACCACCATTCTGTGCCCAAGATATCCCCGCACCCGGCCGCCGTTGACCGTCCACACATGGTCGAGATACCGAATGGCATCAACGAGTCCACGCCGCTGATCCCGACTGATGTTCCGCGCGATGGCCATATCCACACCGAGCTCCTCAACGGTGACTCGGCCCCGGCAGCCGAGGTCGTTACCCACTTCCACGGCGCACAGCGCCGGGCATCCACGCAAATCAGGCGGCCGCCAATGAATGTTTCGAGTCGCGTTATGTCCTTCTTCAAAGACACCAAGCCTAACTGCGACGAGGATGGACCATGCTTTGGCTATTCAGACCCATGTGGACAAGAATGCTTCAAACACGTCGGCACACGCTCCGCCCTTTCTCGGGCCGCCACCGCCCCTCTAACCGAGAGCTGCCACGATACCTGCGACGGCCCCATTCTACCCCCTCGATACCGCGTCATCCGTACCCCCTCCCACTCCCACGACGATCACCCGCATCCGCACCAACACGCCCACGCCCACGCACACACTCACGGCCATGACAGCGACTCGGAATGCTGCGAAGATACAGAAGCCCAGCACCACCACCACGTGCCAACCAACGCCTTCCTCTCAATCGGCCTGCAAACTGTCATCGCCATTGCGCTGCACAAATTCCCCGAGGGCTTCATCACCTACGCCACCAACCACGCCAACCCGTCGCTGGGCTTCAACGTCTTCATGGCCCTCTTCGTGCACAACATCGCCGAGGGCTTCGCCATGGCCCTACCGCTGTACATGGCTCTCGGCAGCCGCATGAAGGCCATCCTCTGGTCATCGTTACTCGGCGGGCTCAGCCAGCCGCTCGGAGCCGCCGTTGCCGTCGCCTGGTTTAAACTGGCGAACGGGACAAATCATGTCATTGACAGCACCGCCTATGCTATCCTCTTTGCTATCACGGCGGGCATCATGGTCAGTGTGGCACTACAGCTATTTGTCGAGAGCCTGAGCTTGAATCACAGCAGGAACTTGAGCATCTTTTTTGCGTTTTTGGGTATGACGTTGTTGGGTGTGAGTAACGCGCTTGTCACTGAGTGAAACGGATTTTTTGGTCTTGGAAATCGCATTGCTTTGGCGTTAGATGGACGGTCTTTTTTCTTTTTTGGGGGGGGGGGAAGGGGGTCAAGTTAAAGGGGAGTGTTGGTCGACGGCGTTTGGGTACAGGACAGCTTGGCACAGACAAGGATACACGCGGAGGACCGCACATACTGTAGATATGTAGACCACAACCGCATGCCTCTCTCTGTATGTACTTATGCGGGCAGCACAGGCAACTGCGCGTCTCAATGATATCTTGTTTGCGAAAGAGGGTCGCACCCGGTCCCCTGCATCCCCATTCATCTACATCATCACCACACCACACGAGAGAACCCACTTCTCCCTTCGCGCGGTTCTATGTACATACGAGCGGATTCACTCATCCACCACGTATCCACCTGCACAGCCAATAAGCAAGCCTGATTAGCATAGTGGCTAATGCGTTGCACTTGTATCAAAACACTTCCTTCCCCCCTTTCCCTCCAGAAGGGGGCTCGACGGTATGCAAAGATCACAGGTTCGAGTCCTGTATCAGGCAGACAAGGCTGCTGTCAGCTTTACTTTTTGCTGGCCTCCTCCCTCTCCGGCTCTCTTCTCTTTTCTTTTCTTCTCTTCTCCTTTCTGATAGCGAAGGAAGACACTCATCCTCTTCCCGTTGAGAAACACATCCCGACCAACCCACGCTTCCTGACACGTACAAGCACACACACCAATGACTCATTGATCAATATAATATGCCGCTACCATTGCAAAATATGTATCGGTAGTAGGTAGGTGGGTAGGTAGGTAGGTAATACACAAACAACATGTCCCATCAACCACCATCGCCATCAATCATCCATCTTATCACCAAACCATCACCGCCCTTCCCTCTTTCCACAAACCACCCCCCAGCCAGCGCCAAGAGCTCAACTCGGTTCATCCCCTCACCACGCTCAAAATCGATCGATTTATCTTAACAAGAAGACAAGCAAGCTGCAGACGTCTTTCCATTCCATTGCATCAACCCAACCATCCTATTTCTTTCCATCGGGATTCCTTCCCAACCAACCGGCCAACCAACCGCCAAAACCCAGGTAAATAGATAAGCAGATAAATATCTGACGGGCTCGATGCCATCTGACTGACCCAAGCAAAAAATAGAGACGCGTTTAAAACGCAAACGCCACGCCATAGTTTACCCCGCCCGCCTGCCCGCCCGCCAAAATCCATATCACATACACAGCCGATACGACACAACACAACACAACACACAGAAACCAGAAGGGAAGCCGAAAGGAAGCCTGACAGCAGCCCTCACTCATCAGCGATTCGCCATAACTAGTCCTCGTCGCTCTGCACCCCACTGCTCCCGCCATTCACCTGGCTGCCGCCGCCCGCGCCATTGGAGCCAGCAGCAGCCGAAGCAGCCGCGCTGGCAGAGTTCGATACCAGCTTGATCCTGGTCGGCGGTCCGCTCGGCGTCGGCTGCGGCGTGCCATCCGTTGCGGCCGTCGAGGGGGCCACCGAGCCGTCTTTCGCTGACGGGTCGTCCAGCGCACGGAGGTCCGGGTTGTTGGAGAGCTCCTTTTCAAAGAGCGATTTGAAGTAGGCCTTTTCCGTTGCCAGACAGGTTAGTGTATAATTCATTCTGGGTTGGGGGGCAGGGGGCGATAAGAAAGGGAGCTTACCTCTATTAGGTTTACGTCCTGGCAAATACCGCTGCTTTCCTCGTTGAAGGTCCTGCAGTTGGCCACCATCAAGTCCAGATCTTTTCGCAGATCGGCGAGGCTCTGATACTCGTCCTTCTTGATCTTCTTGGAGATGTCGTTCATGCAGATCGGGTTGGCAATGATGAGGTAGTAGTCGCCCCAGTCACGCTTGGGCGGGAGCTTGACAAATGGCCCGATGATGAGGCGTTTAGGCGGTCCGTCGTCGTCGTCCTTATCAGGCTTCTCTTCGGGTTCGTCATCGTCCACTTCGAGGTTCATCAAACCGTCAAAGATGCGCTTGAGACTCTTCTGCAGCTTATCACGAACATCTGGCGCCAAGCGACTGTCAGAGCCGTTCAGGCTAACCGCCTTTGGGCGTCCTTGTGGCCCACGGCGCTTCTTCGTCGGCGGCTCGTCATCGCCCTCCTCGGCCTTGCGCTTCTCCTGATTCTTGCTGCCCGGCTTGCGGCCCCGCTTCTTGACCGGCGTTTCGACATCCTCGGTGCTCGCGCGGCTAGCGGACGGCGAGTTATCCAAGGACGCCCCCGCCAGGCCCTTCCGCTTTAGTTTGTTGGCCTCGCGCTTCTCCTTGCGCGCCGCTTTTCGGGCTGCTGCCGCCTCGGGCGAGTCGTCGTCGTCGTCTACGGCCATAAGCCATTGCTCTTCCGTGAGTCCGTCATCGTACTTGACCTTGTTGCGCTCACGCGCGCCGCGGCCCAGAATCGTTTCTACTTGATCTTCTACTGGGTTGCCCTCGTTCAAGTAGATATCCGGCAGCTCCTCCTCGACCATGAGACGTGGGACGGCCTTGCAACCCGGAGCGGTGCCGTAGACAGGGTCGCGTACCCTCTCATCGTCGAGCTTCTGGAAAACGATAAGCTCGTCGTCACTCCGGGCAAGAATCATGTTGAGTTCCTCATCATCCATTTCCTCTTGCTCGCCAGCCTCTGCCATGTCGGCAGTTTCCAGTAACGTCCTGAGCATGGCATCACGGTCCGTTTCTGAGGATTTGTTGTCGAAACGACCGGCTTGAATGACCTTCCCGTCCATGTCAAGCTTGAACCTAGCGCGCTCGAGGATCTTCTCTTCAACAGACGCAGAGCTGATCAGCCGGAGAATCCGCACCTCATTCTTCTGGCCGATACGATGAGCACGATCTTGAGCCTGCAGATCCTGGTGAGGATTCCAATCAGAATCGTAGATGATGACCGTGTCGGCCGTCTGCAAGTTCAGACCCAGACCACCGGCACGGGTGGAGAGAAGGAACATGAAGTATGGCGAATCCGGCCGATTGAACTCCCTCAGGAGATCAGACCGATCTTCCGCCTTAGTGGTACCGTCAAGCCGGAGGTATGTAATGCCGCGGAATCGGAGGAAGTCTTCCATGATGTCCATGATCGCGGTCATTTGGAAGAACATCAACACGCGATGGCCGGTCGCCTTGTACTTGGGGAGAATCCTGTCCAAGAGCTCAAACTTTCCGGCCGTTCTCCACAGGAGATCGTTGCTGACATTGGCAGGGTTCATCTGGTTCTCGACCTCATCAAACACAAAGGGGTGGTTGCAGAGCTTTCGAAGCTGCATAATCATGTTGCTCAAACCACGAGCACCCGTCTTGCCGCCGTTGCCGTCGCTAACAGCAATCTTCTGGTGGGTAACCATTTGTTTGTACAGGCGGGCTTGCAGGGCCGAGAACTTGCATTTGATGACCTTTTCTGTCTTGTCCGGAAGATCCTTCTCGACATCCTTCTTGAGACGACGCAGCAAGAACGGCCGCAGCACCTTATGCAGGCGGCGGATGACGAGAATCTGTTCTTCTTCCGTGAGCTCCATTTTGTCTTGGCCACCCGTATTGGCAAACGGAGTGTTAAACCACTCATCGAATGTCTTGGCCGACTTGAAGATATTGGGCAGGACGAAGTTGAGCATGGCCCACAGTTCGGAAAGGTTGTTTTGCAGAGGAGTACCTGTGAGAATGAGGCGGAACCGGGTGCTGTAGTACTGTTGAATTGTGGCGCTGAGCTTGGAGTTCGCGTTCTTCATGCGGTGACCCTCATCGATGATCATGTGGAACCACTTGATCTTGCTCAACAACGGGCGATCCTTGATGATGTACTCGTATGTCGTGAGCAGGACCTGGAACCTGCCTTGACGAATCTTCTCTTGCTGCAATTTTCTGGCATTCGGAGGACCCTTGTAAACCACCTTGGAAACCGAAGGTGCCCACTTATCGAACTCCAAGTTCCAGTTGGTCAGGGTACTGAGCGGGACGATGACCAGGTACGGTCCATTCTGTTGCTTCCTCTCAATCAGGTACGTGATTAGACTGATGGTCTGGATCGTCTTGCCGAGACCCATTTCATCAGCCAAAATACCGTTGAGGTTGTTGTTGTAGAGCGACAACATCCATTGCAAGCCCTTGATCTGGTACTCCTTCAGAGTACCGCCAACCAAAATGCTGGCTTGCTCGGTAACATCTTCCTTGATGCGGTGAGCAACGGCGTAGTAATCAATCTTGTGGCGGCTTTCCTCATCCTCCTCCTCGACGTCACTTTCCTCCGCCGGCAGCTCACCATCGTCGCCGTAGCGCTCTGCAGCCTGTCGCTGCTGAGCGCGGACGGAAGAGGCAAGCTGATGCAAGAAACCGTCGGTCTGGCGGAGCAAATGAGTGATACGGGTATCCTTGGCCTGGTCAAGCAGCTTGAGGTATGCCTCTTCGTCGTTGGCTTTAAGAGCCTGCAGACGTTGCTTGGCTGTCCTCTCGATTCTCTTCTGCTCCTCCTTTTCAATGTTGAAGTGATGGCCGTACATGAGGCGACTCAGTTTCTGTGTCTTGCCGCGCTGAGCCTGGCCCGAATTCAAGACCTGGTTGCGGTGGCTGAAAACGGCTTGGAGGTAATCGTCATGCTTCTTGCGCTCCCGGTTCTCGCGGGCATCGCGTTGCTGTTTCTCGAGTTTCTCTGTGATGCGGGCTTCGCGGACGTTCTGCTTCTTCATGCGGCGGTACATGGCCCGGTTCGTCGTCATGGCGAGGTTGTCATAGTGCATCATTTGCTTTCCGATCTTGTCCCTTAAAGCGCGTTGCTTTGAGTACAAAGCCAATTTCTTCATCTCAATGATGGCTTTCCTCTTAGCAGTGTCATCAGCGACAAGAACATCTTGAGACGCATCCCAGTGCGCGAGATTGCCAGGCAGTGATTTCAACTCTGAGTATCTCGCGCTCATGCGGTTGAACACAATCTTCTCGCGATCCGCTCTCAACTGCTCAAAGTCAATGCCCGTTGGAAAGATGCCGGGAATAATAAGGCGGTTCTTGCGCCGTCCATGATCCATGTATGAGATACTCTTCCGTACGAGCCCACCGTCATAAGGGGATTTGACTGTCTTGAATGACTTGGCTTGAGGGGCCGATGCGACTTCGCCCTGGGCGTCTGCTCCGTTGGCACCTGACTTTGCGCCATCTTGTCCTGCTGTATCTGTGGCGGCGTTTGCGACAGAGGACTGCGTGTCCTGTTTTGTCAAGGAAGCACGGCGTCGCGCCCGGTGTTCGAAGATGGCCTTCTGCATCTGGATAGGGACGCCGGCATTTTTGCCGAGCATCTTGAAAGCCTTGATCTGTGTCCAGAGTAGGTTGAGCTGCGCCTGTGTGAATTGGCTCGCCTGAATTTGCGCCGGTGCTGCCGCCGGAGCAGCAGTGGCTGTGTTGGCCGCAGGAGCATTGGAGGTCGCCGGAAGGGGCGACGCGCCGAGGGAGCTTGTCGAGGGGGGCATTGTTGTCTGCAATGTGGCCGACTGAGGGCCACGAGGAGGTTGAGCCCCGCTGACGACACCGTTCGTGCCATTCTGCATCGCCTGATGATGTTGTTGTTGCTGCTGCTGCTGCTGCTGGTGTTGCATCTGCAGCTGCTGCTTGCGAAATTCGCTCTGACGCTGGAGGGCCGCAAGGATGGACTGGGTCTTGATAAATTCGGGGTCGGTGTTAGGAACGCCCTGCTTCTTCATCTGCTGGAACCTCTAGTGGGGGCGTTAGCAAACACCAGGGCCTGTGCAATGCTGACAATGGCGGGTGGAGGGTTCAACAAAAAGGGAGGGTAGTGCGGACCATGTAAACTTCCTGAGCTTGCTGCTGGGTCATGCCTGCGGGGATGGCAGAGCCCGGGTGCTGCACCGCAGGCGGCACCTGAACACTAGCCATGGTGGCGGCAGCGACGTCGGGAATGCCAACCGGATCTCAAATTGTTACTTGCGACTTCAATGTCTGTGCATATCTAGTAGCCGACAGTTGCAGTCGAGGGGTTGTGAAACTCGGTGGGGGTGTTGGACGCGAGCCTGCCGACAAACGCAGGGCAAAAGCGCAGGGAGGAATGCACCGAGTGGCGCGTCCCAAAAGAATGTTGGCAATTAGGCGACGGCAACAATGCGCGTGAGCGCCGATGTCGCGGCGGTGGTGGACGGCGACCCGGAGGTGGGTGCAGAGGGGTTGTCGCGTCGCGAAGATAAGCAAGCGCAAAAGACGAAGGGAGGGCTTGGAGAGGTGGACTCCAGCCGCGCCTGGGATGGCGACGTGCTGTGTGGGGAGAAATGAAAATAGAAGGGGGCGGATAGGCGACGTGAAAAAAGTGAAAGACAGGCGAAGGCGACTGAGGCCGTGTGGTTGCCCGGTGGAATGCACGGGGATTAGCGCGTTCGGTGGTCGGGCTTTCGAGATGGCCTCGATGCGTCGCAGGCAGATTGGTGATTTTTTTGATGCGCGCCGTCACCCTTTGATGGATGGAGAGGTTGAGGCAGAGAGCCGACAAGATTGAATGGCGCTGCGATGCTGGTCCGGGCTGTGCTGCAGGCTCCGCGCGCAGATGCCAGACCGGCTTATGTAAGGAAGGTGCAGCAATGCAATGCTGCAACCCTGCGGCAAAACCACGGAGGGGGGCAATGCGCGTAAATCGGCCAATCAGGCACAATAGCTTGATCAACCCAAATAAGCTGGTTTATTATGCAAGAATCGAGGTAAAATTGTTCAGTTCAGTACACAGCACGAAAAGTGCCTCCAACAGCAACGAGTCACCAGTTGTCCGAGTTTATTTCAAACTAGAAACCTAGCTCCTGTTTCCCCGGCTCGTCCTTTCCTTCTTTTGTGTTACCAACTCTTGTTTCATGCACGGTATAATTATTGCACTTGGCGAAGGCGAACAGGCACGATTGTTATAACCAAACATAAACCTACCTATGTACCTACCTTGCTTACATCTAGCTTCGAAGTTGATCATCGTATTTATTTACACTCGGCTTTTCAGACTTTTCAGCAGTCCTTTAGACATTTACACAGCTGCATAAAACGAGTCATCCAAATAATCTCCTCTTTCCCACCTTTTCATTTATCCAGGGCAACAACATGTACCCAGCATGTATGTACTGCCTAGATCAGCGAAAACAGGAGACTGTTGAGAAAGTTACCTAGGTAGGGAAGATGACAAGGTGAATCCCGCGGATTTGAGGAGGCTGAATGATTGGGCGCCATCAGGTTTGGTTAACGTATCTGATAAAGATGTAACGGTACATAAGACCTTGGGGGCCAGCATTTTCCAATGCCGGCAACTCGCATCCCATTTTCCTTCTTTCTTGAGATACACTTGATCGATCAAAATGGATCTAGGCGACGAGGGCAAACTATGCCAGACCTGCGTGTCAGTCTTCCAGGGCCATACCGCTATTCATGACGCCGAGAGGTGGTACAGACCAAAGGGGCAGTATTCCAACTTCTTCAACAGAACTCACCACGAAAAGTATTGCGATCTTGTCGCGAGCAAGGATGGAGGGTGTTTCATATGCTCGTGGCTATGGGCAAAACATATGCGACTCTCTCACCCCAGCGAGGAAGAAGGGGAACAACTCGAGGGGTTTCGAATCTTCTGCCGGATCGATGGTTACAGAGGGATGGGAGCTCGTGATGTGCACTTTTGCGCATTGTACCCTTGGGGCATTGACTTCGAACTCCATGGTGCGTCGCAAACATCCCGAGCTGGCTGGTACTGGTACCGACCCTCGAAGACGGACATACACTCACTATCATCTCTGCCCACCCAGTGTCCCTGGCCAAAGACATCAACCAATACGCAAACAGGCCTCCCCCACTACCTTGGAGTGACCTTGAAGTGCGCCCATGGTCTCGACTTGATCTTAAGTTAGGGTCCAGCGAGGACCTGGCTATCATTCGCGGCTGGATTTCCTCTTGTGAAGCTGATCATAAACACTGCGCTCCCAATCCTCACCCAGCACCTCGTACATTCTTGCCAACGCGGATTCTCGACGTCAAGGACGCCGGCACGAAGCTCGGCATGGCTCGGCTGCGGAACCGAGACGAAGTTGAACAGCTTGAAGGCAGATACCCTGCCTATTGGACCCTGTCTCACCGCTGGGGTGACCCCGAGAAAATGCTGCAGCTTCTCCAGACTACAGAACATCGTTTCCGAAAAGGTATTTCCATTCAAGAGCTGCCGCCAACTTTCCGCGATGCCGTTCTCCTGGTCCATCGCCTGGGCTACCGGTACATTTGGATCGACTCGCTTTGCATCCTGCAGGACTCACTCGCGGACTGGCAGAACCAGGCGAATGCCATGGTAGACGTCTACCGCCACTCATTCTGTAACATCTCGGCAGCCGGCCCATCGTACGATCCGTCGAACAGCGGTCTATTTTGCGAACGGACACTCAGCCGCAGACTGCTGTATCCGTTCAAGGTCGACGTCGACATCCTCGACAACCAGCAAGGAGAACCAATGTCCGGGCCATGGATGGCATGCAACGAATCAGCCTGGGCCGACGAGGTCGAGAGCGCACCGATCAGCTCGCGCGGCTGGGTCGTCCAGGAACGGTTCCTATCCGCGCGGGTCGTCCACTTCACCCGAAACCAAATCTACTGGGAGTGTCTAGAGAGCAACCTCTCCGCGGCCGATCCCACCGGCAAATTCTCCCACCGGCGGAGCAGCGCCGCGGCCAACTCCACCGGCTACAAGACATCCCGCCTCGGGCTCGCCCAGACCCTCGCGGCGCTGACCACGACAGGCCAGCCGTACTCGGACCCCAACACCGCGCGTCTCGCACACTCGTACCACCAACAATGGGGCGTCATCGTCAGCCTCTACGTCGGCTGCGCGCTGACAAGGGAATCCGACCGGTTCCTCGCCATGTCCGGCATCGCCAAGGCCTTCGGCGAGGTCAACGGCGACGTGTACCTGGCCGGGGTCTGGCAGCGCATGCTCCACACCGACCTCCTGTGGTCCTCCCGCGCGAGCGTCGGCGTCCCGGCCCGGCGCAGCAACACCGGCACCAGCAGCACCGGCGCGGCCGGTCCCGAGCCCTGCTACGCGCCGTCCTGGAGCTGGGCGTCCGTCGTGGGCGGCAGCGTGCGGCTCGGCGTGAGCCAGAACCGGTACGGCTCGCTCCCCACGCCGCTCGTCCGGCTGGTGGAGGCCCGTGTGGTGCCGGAGCCGCCGGACGGGGATCCCACGGGCTTGCTCCGGTCTGCGGAGCTGGATCTGGAGTGTATGCTGTACTACTTCCGCTGGCGCGGGCGAGAAAGGGTCCTGCGGGTGTTTCGAGACGAGGCGAGGTCGGATTGCTGGTTTGAGAAGAAGGGCGGGCTGGGGCCGGACCTGGATTTGTGGCTGGACACGTCAGAGCTGGTGGAACGGTTCGAGGCGGCCGACGAGAGTGACGGCGTGTGCATCCCCGTGAATGGGACATATAGTGGTTATGGAGGCGGGGTAAATGTATACCTGCTGTTGGAGCGCGATGCGGGCGACAGGTTCAGACGCATAGGGATCCTGAAAGCAGGTGAGATTGGCAAGTGGATTAGCGACTGGTCCGGAGATCGTTCGCGGATCACGCTTGTTTGATGTTGGCATGTCTGTCAGGCAGTGAAGGGTGAGGATCTCGACTCCGATGGAAGTGGCGCTGCCCCAGCCTGTCGGCCCTGACCAAACAAGACCGACTGTGTGCTTCACATAGGTGTTATTAGCTTCCATGTTGGACGCTATTGAGTAGCCCTGTACTTAGTCTAGTTCAGCCATTTACATACTGGACGTAGGAGTTGGGGTTTTCCGCCTTCAAGTCAACTCTATGCGCTCGAGATGCATCAAAATGTTGTGTGGTATCATTGTCCAATATAAAAAACCCCTCCTCCCAATATTCTTAGGTAACTCCATCCGCCAACAACACCACAAACCGCCATTCAGACCCCATGCCATTTCCCCTCCATCACCGCTTAACCCTCTTCCTTTCGTGGCCTTCCCCGCCCTCGCCCTCCTCATCCCTTAAATCGGCATACTGTGTCACAGGCTGCGTCTTGGCCCACGCGCCGGTGAAAACAGGATCCTTCTTGGCCACCTCGGCATACTTCAACAGGGCCTCGCGCGGGTCCTCGTGCAGCATGCGGCTGAGCGGGATGTTTTGCTCGATGTGCTTCTCGTCCGGCTGGCTGCGCATAAACGGCGTGATCTGCTGCACCTGTGGGCGATAGGGGTCGCGCGATGCCTTGTTTGCCATGCCGCCTCCGCCGCGTTTCTGGCCGGCCGATAGGGCGCCCGGCACGATGATGGCGTCGCCAGAGATGCCAAGCTGGCTTTGGTCCATTGTGAAGGAAGGGTCGTCGTCGACGTGCCGCGTTTTGGGTGCGCGGGACATGACCTCGAGGGCGCCGCGGGTGGAGAGGGATGGGTTGTAGAGGACGTGGGTTTCGCCGCTGGCGGAGCCGGTGAGGATTTGGTTGAGCTTGGCGTGCCAGTTGACTGCGATGAGGGGAATGCCGGGGGTGATGGGGGTGACGTGTTCCGGGCGGAGGTTTGCTGGGTTGAGGATGTGGAGGTGTCCGGACGCGGAGCCTGTGATGATGAAGCGGGAGTCGGGGGAATACTTGATGTTGGTCATCGGGTACCGGTCTGAGGTGGAGGGATGCTCGATTTTGACGAGGGGTTGCTTGAACTTGCGCGTGTCCCAGAGCTTGATCAAGCCGTCGCCGCCGCGTGTCACGACCATCCGGCCGTCGGCGCTGATATCGACCCCCCCAGTCCACGTATCCGGCCGGTGCGCATCCCTAATTTCCGCCGCAGGCCTTGTAAACGGACCGTTCCCGCTATACATGACCAGAGACCCATCCAGCGCGGCCGATACCAGAACAGGGCTGTTCCCCTGCGACGCAGCGCCCCAGGCAACCGCCGTCATCCGTGTGCGCCCCGCCGAGCCCGGGGCTTTTGACTTGAACACAATGACCTCTTTTTGGCTTCTCTTATTGTTGATGTCCCATATCCGCAAGGTGCTGTCCGACCCGGCGGTCACGCAGAGGTTCTGGTCTGCCGGATGCCATGTTCCCGTTGTGACCTCTCCCACGTGGCCCTTGGTATTGTTCATGTCCCGCAGGTACATGTCGCCTTTGACAAACTCGGTCACCAACCCGCCATCCCTCGACAAGATCTTGGCCTGGGGATGCGCGGTGACGCAGAGGAAGACGCTGCCCGAGTGGGGACTGAACTCGAGATGCTGGATCGTGTGCGAATCGGAGGTGCCCGATTTCTTGGTTTCCCACGGGTCGATGCTCTTGAAGGCGCGCAGTGTCGTGGGCGTCATGGCGGCGAAGTCGTGGAAATTGACGTTGCCGTCGAGAGAACCGCTGACCATGCGCGAGCCAGCCGGGTCCAGCGCGATGGTCGTAATGGCCCGCTCATGCGTCTTGAGCACCATCTCGTGGGTTACGGGAAACCTCTCGGCCTCGTCCTCGTCATCCGACTCTGAGTCGTCGTCGTCGTCGCTGTCTGATGCATCCTTCTTCTGTTTCCGGGGCGCTGGCTTGTCGACTTCTCTCCTCGACTGCTCGATCTGCGCAGCGATGTTTGCCTCTTTTGATTTCTTACCAAAGGACGCGGGCATGAAGGCGCGCATTTGGTCATCGTCGGCAACCGGGGGCGGCTTCACCAGATACTCGTCGCTGTCGCTATCACTCATCTTGGCGAGGGTGTATGGTGACTATGGTTGCGACTGGGGAATCAGGGTACGAATCGAATTCTCGGTGATAATCCAAGTTCAATTCAGTCTTGGCATGCCCCACGTCGCATCGGCCAAAGCCTTGCTTGGCACTTTGGGAACCTTGCTGGCCGCGAGAGGGAAGAACACAAACTAACCCACTAAGGCACTGTACTAACTAGGCAGGTACAATACCTACCTACCTACCTACCTACCTACCTACCATGTTCATCTCCTCGTCTCGATATTCTCTCGCGATCAAACTTAGAGTCCTCAAGTAGGCAAGGTATTCATCATTATAATCTGGCAATATCTGACACGACCCACGCCGACATCATGCCGCAGCGCTCGCAGCCTGCTGGGCCCCCTCCGCCTTTGCCTTCAACTCGGCGAGCCGTCTCTGCTCATCCCGCTTCATCTGCTCCTGCGCCTTCAACCGCTCAGGGACGACCATCTCTCTCGGCGCCGTGATCTTCCACCCGCTCAGATTCTCCTTGCCCAGCGCGCGCATCGTCACCTGCTCCACCAGACTGTAATTCCCGTCCTCCCTGTCAAACCGATGCGGCTCCTTCAACGAGATGGGCGGGTTGGTGATGATGCGCACCCTCCGCAGCGCATTGCTCGACGGCGCGTGCAGCATGAGCGGGTGCAGCAGATACACGTCCCCTATGTCGCCCGTCGCCTCGACGAAATTCTCACAGCTCTTCGCGACGTCGCAAAAGAAGGCCAGGTCCTTCTCCTCCCTGAACCCGGGCGCCCCGCGCGGCGTCATGCGCGGCGACACGCCCTCCGGGTGCTCGTATAGGTGCTTCGCGATCTTGGGGATCGCCTCGGGGCAGATATACGTGCCGCCGCCGTTGGGCACGATGTCTGTGAACAGCGGCGTCACCAGCAGCCCCTGCTCGGGGCTGTCCAGGTAGTGGACTGAGGACGCCCCACACCATTGTCAGCCGGCTGGGATCTCCAAGGGGGGTAGGATTGGAGGACCGTAGGGTGTACATACCAAAAAAGTCGCCATCCACATGCCACTCGGGCAGCTCTTGCGGCGGGACGGGCTTGCCGTCGTGCTTGGCGTCGCCCAGGTTGACGATCAGCGAGTCGCGCCATATCTTGGAGCCCGGGTCGACGCGGTCCTCGCCGCCGCAGAGCTCGCAGATGGCGGCCCAGGCCCGTGGCGCAAACTCGGCGGCGTCGAAGGTGCTGTGGCAGGGCATGTTGGTGCGCAGGCGCGTCCAAGTGGACCGGTCGTTTGGATCCATGCCCAGGCGCGTCCAGACGGTGCTGGTGACGGCCTCCGCCTGGGCCTTGGTGAAGGCTTTGGGTATTCTGGCGGGGTGGTTAGCGGTGTTCTTGCTGGGTGATAAGTGTGTGAATAGGGGCAGAGATCGGGACGGTGTGCTTGCTTACTTGACCCAGCCGTGGGTCAGGAAGTGTTCCTTCTCTTCCGGCGTGAGAACTGATGTGGATGACATGATGGGCGGTTTAGGCTAACGTCGATTCGTCAAGGACACTGACGGCAGGATTAAAAGTCATGCATGTGTGATGGCTGTCTCTTGCTCTCAACCAAACGCTGGCAACACCATCGACCATCAAAGCCCCTTTTTATAGGCGCCGGACCGGGCTTCGATCAGGCTTCCGCTGGGCTCCAAGAGCATCCCGTGATCGTCGTACATGTGTAGCAGGCGCGTTTAACGTATCTCCGAGATGCGGGGGACGCAGTCTGGTTTAACCAGCTCCATCCCATTGGATGTTCGGATGGGCGCCCGGGGATAACGGCGCCGTGAGCTTTCCTGATGAGCGATAGCGGCTCCTTGGTGGACCCGCCAGCCCGGTTAGCAGGTCCGGGGAAGAGCGGAGTGTGTGTCATGGATAAATTGGTTTGGAGGAAATGGAAGACTGGATCCGGGCTACTGGGTTCTCGGTCGGCAAACCTGCAAACTTGGCAAACTCTGAAACCCACAATCTTGCGAGCCTCAAAGGATGCAGAAAGTCAAGTAACTGTCGATGGTCCCCGTCGACATCTCAAACCAGCCCTTGCCTTTGTTTTCTACTGTAGGTGTGAGGGGTAGCTCCCTACTACATCACCTTCCACGCTCCACGCATGCGCAAGCAAACCATCTTTGCGTGACCAGTTGATAGAGCCGAGCTTGGATAATCCCGCGGTCCCTGTCCCGTTCTTGCGCCGGGAACACGGAGCCGAAGCGGGGGCGGGGCATCGGAGCAGGGGGCCCCTTGTGCCGGTCTCCACCTTTTTTTTTGGTCTTTCTTCCGCGTGCTTCTCGGCAGAGCAATCGCCCGATACAACTCGACATTACCAAGGACACCCACCATACATACCAACCCCACGCGTCATCATGCCTCCGGAACCAATCCACGACGAAAACTACGTGTCGGAAGAAGACTCCGACTTTGCGCCCGACGATGCGCCTGCGGAAGAATCGTCCATCTCGGATGACGACGACGCACCCGACTCTGAAAAGTTAAACGCGACGCAAGGAAAGCGGAAACGACAGGCTGGCGAAGACCGCGCAGACCGCGCAGACGATGCGGGCTTTGAGAATTCGGGCGACGAGGCGATAATAGAAAAGGGCAAGAAGCGTCGCAAGAAGTCCAAAAGGAAAGATGGCGGGGCAGACGAGCATGAGGATGAGGAGGGTGGTGAAGGGGGATTGATTAAGACGCGCCGGATGCGCGCAGCCGAGTATGCGACTTTGGTCTTTTTCTTTCTTTCTTTTTTTTCTTTTTCTGGCATAGCGAGTGTTGGTCTCACTGACGATTTCTCAACAGGAAAGCCGAAAAACGCGCAGAAATTGCCAGCGGTCCGGTCACGATCGACGTCGACGCGCTATGGGCGCAGATGACGAGCGGGTCCGTCGCCCAAGATGAACCCCCCGCAGCACAATCGAAAGAAGAAGAAGCCCCCAAGTCCTCGTCACAGCCACCGCCGCCAGATCCGACGGCCGCCTCGGAAGAATCGGACCTCATCCGCATAAAACGAACTTACAACTTTGCCGGCAAAGTCCACACCGAGGAGAAGCTGGTCCCCCGCGACTCCGCCGAGGCAAGGCTCTTTCTAGCCGAGAACGGCGCGGAAGACTCCAACTCGACCGCCCCCGCGCCGGCGGACGGCTCGTCGCCCACACAGAAGCGCATGCCTCGCAAGGCATTCCGGTCCGTTTTCGAGCCCCTTGCCGCCGACGGCCTGTCCCGGCGGACCGATCTCAACCTGTGCGTGTCGGAGCGCCTGCGAGCGCGGGCGCGGGCCACGGAGGCGGACGCCAGGAAGCTGAACACGGTGGAGAAGAGCAGGATGGACTGGGCCGGGTTTGTGGACCGCGAAGGGATCAAGGACGAGCTGGAGCTTGCGGGCAAGTCGAAGCACTCGTTCGCGGCGAGACAGGACTTTTTGGCGAGGAGCGAGGCCGTCAGGGAGGAGGACGCGAGGAGGTTGCGGATGGCGGGGAGGGCTTGACCCCCGGCCCGTGGTTGGTTGTCGGCGTATTACGTATGGGTATAAAATGGGAACTCGGGGCAGGAGCATCAGCGGCGTTGGGGCGGGTCGGACGGACTATTCGTGGCCTTTTGGCACGTTGCTTGAGGCTTTGGGGCGTCGTGCTATGTCAAGAACTCTATAACGGTACGGTGTCTTGGTGTTTGGGTTTGTTTGACAATGGCTATCTTGGCCGACCCTTCTCGGAAGGCTAGAACGCTCCGGAGAATAAGAATAATACCCTGGACAAAGTATTTGAATACTCTGAGTAGGGGCACATGTATGCCTATCGAGAAATATATATACAAGATACTTAGTGAGTATCCGAAGCCCCTTTCCGCTTCCTCTGCGCCAAGTTGTTGTTGAACTCTGCTTCAAACGCCTTCAGAGCCTCCAACCCCTGAAGGATATCAGCCGGCTTCATCTCCCTCTCGCCACGTCGCGCCAATGCATATGCCATGCTGATAATATTTTTGACCTCACGCCCGTTGATGCCGGAGTTGGCCAGCCTCTCCAGGAACCCCTCTCCCAGCCACGGGGGCCTTTGCCCATCGCAGGCTCGTGTGATGCCATTTGTCCAGAGCTCGCCCAGCGCCCCCGGCGAGAGGGGGGGATACGAGATGGAGAGGTGGATTCTCGAGTGGAATGCGCTGTCCAGCGTCTCGGCGCGGTTGGTGGTGAGGAACATGGTTCCTTCAAAGTATTCGAGGATTCGAAGGAATGCTGCTCAGAGAAATGGCCGTTTAAGCATGCGAGAAAGGGATTTTTGCAGGCGTCAGCACAGAGGGGGGGGGGGGGGGGGGGGCGAAAACCCAAAAAACACTCGAAACGAGAGCATTTCTGTCCAGATGCTCAATGGCTCTTTCTTGCATGAAGACGTCGGCCTCGTCCACGAGGACGACCGCATTCCACCTCGTCGCCAGGGAGAGGAGGACCGCGAGTCTGTTCTCCACCGTGTGAGCCGGCCCGATGATCTGGCCCGAGCTGATGGTGAGGAGAGGACGGCGTGTGTAGTCCGCTATACTCTCTGTTCACAACTTAGCATTGGAGCCCTTTGAGCCTTTGCGCCTTTGCGCCTTTGAGCCTTTGGGGGCGCAAGTCACGGCCAGCCTTACCAGCGGTGAACGTCTTTCCAACACCCGGAGGCCCATGGAGCAGAAAAATCAACCCCTTTCCCTTTCCTTTGATGTGATCGTCAAACCTCTTGTCGTGCATCTCCTGCTGCTCAACAAGCGAGCAAATCAGCTGTTTCTTGTCTTCGGCAAACACGAGATTGCTGAAGGCGTTGTCATTGTAATCAATCTCTCGGATGTTGTCGACTTGGAAATGGCCCCATCTCTTCCACGCCAGAGAATATCCGGGTATCTCGTGATGGCACATCATGAGTTCCTCTTCCGGCAATTCACTGCGGAGTCTTACCGCCGGAGTAGAAGTTTCCCATGTGGGCATGCTATTCGGGGGTCTGGGAGCCATGGCGGACATGGAGCCAGGGGGTGGTGGTACCGGAGGATATCGAACATTCTTCCTGAACTCGGCAGCATCGGTCATGAACCTGTGCCTTACCTTTTTTTTTTTTTAACAAGGGACACAATTAGTTCTGGAACATCGAGAAGGGTAATTGGAGGCCCCACGTTGGAGTGAATAACCGGCAGTGAAGGAGCGTGTGGGTCGAAAAACTTGGCCGGACCATCATAGAAGCAGTGATGCACCCCGGCGAGTGCTTGATAGCGCCGGCCCCTCTCTGCGAGATCTTTCCTGACTCTCTCTTGTTCCCGATGAAAGCGGAGAGGGAATATCGGCTGACCATGTATCGGCTTGTACCCGTCGTAGGGATGGATGCTCACAACTTCCGGAACGCACGCCATGTGTTGCCCCTGAAATTCGATCCGCTCGACGGTTATCCTCCAATGGTCAATCTCCTCCAACCCCAGAGCCACATGCTTGGACACCTTTGCTATACTCACCATCCTCCTGAGGGTTTCGATGCCATCCGAGTTAGCATACAACAACTCACCCGGCTTGTAGCCCATCCAGAGATACTGGTGTTCGAGGCTGGCGTCAGCTACTCGATGCTCGCATGTTGATTCATAATGCCGGATCTCTCGTTCTAACGTCTTTTGCATGTATCCAAGCAGCAACTTGAGGTGGCTCCTCGTGAGCGGGTTTGAGGATCCTTCGGCATACGTCTCCAGTTCGCGTCTGTAGTGAAACAGACACATGGGCGGCTCTTTGATGACGATGCTTCCCGTAGCATGGAGGCTGATCCCCGGATAGGCGCCAATCACGTCCCGGAGTGCTTGCTTGAGATGCCGGGACTTGACAGAGAGTTCCACACAGTTCAAGTCCTTGTTTTGACGGTAGTGACGGACCAAGATCAAGCACGCTCGGTGGCTTCTGTCCCGCGGGGCCATGATCTCTGATTTAGTCCCGGTGCGGAGCGAGACACGATCACCGCGTGCATCCTCTCGCACCTCGTAGACATGGATCTCCGGATCCTCGCCCTCGCTGTCCGAGTCGGAGGTCGGTGCAATGGCGGCCAGCTGCTCCTCTCGCCGATGTCTCTCGGACTCATCCAAGCCGGCGTCGGCGCCAGACCGGCCACTTTGGCCCCCGACCGCGGGGGTGGCCTGCTCTTGGAGGTCATTGGAGCCCAACGATAGACCAGCGGTTTGCCCAGTCCGACTTTGTTGATCATTCAGCCGTCGTCGTTTTGCCCTGGTTTCGATGATCCGTGTTTTCTTTGAGCTTGCGGAAGGCGGGCCACCGTGGCGAGGCATTGCGGAAGCGGAAGTTGAAGTCAATGAGGCCCGTGAGGAATAGGAATAGCAGTATCCAAGGGCTTCGGGGAGACGGTGAGTTCTGGCTATGTAATGATAGAGGCTAATACAACAATCTGTCCGATGGGTAACAGAGCATCGGTGGGTGATGAGAATATGGGAGGGAAATGATGGGACATCCACACTCCGTTCTGCGTCGATTGTTATTTTCTCCTCTTTTTTTTTTTTTGGCCCGACTCGATGAGTTCTCAGATGGCTTGCAGACATAATGTACATATATACATGTGCACACCACGAAGGCAAGACTCGGGCTCAGCCGCTCAGGCGGCCATCTGCGGCCCTCATCAAACATGCGCGGCAAGTATGTAGGTAGGTATGTATGTATGTACTGTACATATGTATGTACATATGTAGGTATGTACATACCTATGTACTGTACACCAACACTAATAAGTCAGTCTTTATCAGCCGGGTCCAAGGGCGGATCTACCACTGCTCCTATTCGTCGCTCCCCCAAGCCACTGCGGCACCGCCTCTCTTTTGCCTGCCCGCCTGGCGGCTTGCAGTGTGCTGCACCGTCTCACTTTCTCTGAGATCCGCCTACTGTTGCCCGCGTGCTCTCCAGGTCAATTTCCCCGGTCTGGGTCTGAGCGAGATGCGGGCTTCTCCTTCTCCCCCGTGGAGGCAGTGCAACGCTGCTGATGTTGTGATACGGCTCTTGGGCTGGCGTCTCGCTCATCCATCTGGCGAGCCCGCTGCTTACATCGAGCGGTGGAATTTGCACAGCCCCCCAAAGAGCCCTTTGTGGCGCGCACCAATCCCTCTTGAGCGCAACATGTTGCCCAGCACTCTGGGGTTTGTTTCCGAGACTCGGGGGTGGTATGCGTTCCGAGGCCTGAGGTCGTGTTAGTGATTAATTTTAGGGGGCTTGCTTCTCGTGGCCGGTGCCTGCCCGAGGGTGGCCGGGAGATGGGCCCTGACTACAGTATGTGTGTGTGTACATACCTCACCGTCGCTGCTCAGTTGTCGGACCACCCGAGCGCATACAGGGCGCTGAGGCAATGCCTCTTGAGAATTGTTGGATGGCGAGGTGGGTGAAGCGGACATCTTCAAGTTGGCAACAGCTGAGGACCGAAGCAATGCAATGCTAATAAACAAGTGACTGTGAACACGGCTCTAGGGCGTCTAGTATCCTATCCCAACTTGAATTCATCACGAGAGGAAACGAGAAAAATCCCAGTTCTTATATACATTGACGTTTATCTTTTTTTCTTGTTGACCTTGAAACTCCAACTTTTTGAGAACTTGTGTCGAAGCCGCCGCCCCCCAGGCTCGCGAGATTCGGTTGGCGGATCAGAGAACACAGCGAGACTGAACCGTGGCATAGAGTCAGTCAAACTTTTGCGAACTTTGTCACTTGGGTATGATGTGAAGCGTGTGAATTAGCCTCGGCCCTTGGATGCCTGGAAACCCATGGAATGAATAGCCCTGACGGAGTGTTGGATGCCCGGGGGGTGTCGACACGAAGCCGAAGCTGATAGGTACGGCGACTGTTGAAGCCCGCTTTTGAACGGGCCGCGTGGCTCTAAAAGGGAGTTCCGTCGTGGTTTTTTGCGGACTTTTGTTCTCCTGGGGCCACTGATGATGCGCCTGCATGCGACCGTGAACGCCCCCGCGGCCCGTCAGGGGCTGGGCGCAGTTGCCTTGTCAGCCACCCGGACCGCATGGCGTCTGCTGCAGCTCTGGACCATTTGAGAACTTTTGGGGATTTGTGAGGGAGGCTCTGCTGTAATTATCCGTAAGCAGGACTCACCTGCCCCGGCAGCCACCGTTCGCCCCCTGCATCCCCGATATACATAGTACATAGTATGTACAAAGATAAAGGGTTACGATCGAATGGCAAAGATGCGGTGGAACATTACGTAGACCCCAAAACGTCCGCAACGTGATATTTTCTCATCATCCCTCTTTCCAGCCGTTGTCCTGATTGCCCCAACTTCCCAATCATCCCAATTATCCCTCTCTGTCCCCAAACCGAATCCATGGCCGCTCCATTTTTGCTCCATTCACACCCGGAATTCGGCTGGGGCGGCCAGCACGATGGATTCGGCCTGGGAGAACAACCGAGTCCCAGCTTTCTTCCTTTGGCGCTAGATACATCTCAGGGCGGACCAGGCTCGACGGGTCAGGGGCAATTCGAGTCCCAGGTCTCGGGCCCGCACGACAATGCAGCCTCCGCGGTACAGGTCCTGGATGTCGACATGTCGGGTGCGAACGCACAAGTCCAAGGGACCCTAGGAGAGCACGACCACAGCTCAGATCCTAATGCCAGCGGCGAGCAGCCAGCACATTCCAGACGATCTGGTCGTTCCAAGTACAGGGACCTGGACTGGGACGCTTACAAAGCAACAATGAAAGCCCTCTACATCGTCAGAGACATGAACCTCTCCGAGACCATGAGGGTTATGGAGCAGGACTACTCGTTCAAGGCCTCGTAAGGGTCCCCCTTCACAACCCCTCGCTCTCTGGCGAACACTAATGGTGATATGGTTGATCATCAGCCAGAAGGTATACAAAGAACAGTTTGACCTGTGGGGCTGGAAGAAGAAATTACCAACGAAAATTGCCCAATTTATGAGAGAAAAGGCCGAGAGGCGGAAGAGGGAGGTGAGGAGGGATACCGTCTTTACCTACGGGGGGAAGAAGTGGACGAGGGCGCGCGCCGAGAGAACACTTGCTCGTGCCAAAGTGGGGAAGAACACTGCAGAGATGGCCGGTGAGAGTCACGAAGCCCGAAGGCCTCATCTGACATTTGCATCACACTGACTCCGAGGCAGATGCTCACACTCCGGAAGGGGTCACGTACAAGACTCCAAGCAGTGCCATTACATCTCCCTCCCAAGGAGATGTGAACCATGACCCTGTGAACGAGGACTCGGAAGGCGGGGTAGACTCGGTCGCAGGCGCAAGCGTCGAGTCCGATAATGACTCGGATGTCGCCGGCATTCCGTTGTCGTTCAAAGGCATGTCCAGGACTGATCTTCTTGCCATGTGGGAAGTGGCACGGACTCGCAGTGGCGAGATACCGCAGGACCAGAGAGAGCAGATGCTGAACCGGGTCTTTGACGGTCTCGCCCATCTGCAAGGGGCCACGAACGAAGGAACAAGCAAAGTCGCCTACGCGCTTGCTGACTTCTACGTCAAGACTGGTCGCAGCGATGAGGCCGACAAGGTCCTGGAGCGGCAGACCCAGGTCCACATCAAAGTTTTGGGATACGAACATAAGAAGACCCGTCAGCATGTTCTGCATGTGGTCGAGCTTCTCAATGGCTGGAATCGACCGGAAGATGCGCTGGGTATGTTGTCCCGGACCCGAGAGATGCTGGACATGTCAGACTCCAAGCAAGGTGCCGATTCCGCCCCAAGCGCTGGTTCATCAAGCGCAACACGGCGAGAACAAGGCGGTGGAAGGGCTGTCGGCCGAGGCATACGAGATCCAAGCGTAGTTGACCTCTCAGGGGTCGCCAACCTGGTGTCCAGCGATCCCACGCGCGCCAGAATCGACTACGCTATTTCTATGGCTCGACCAGCCGTCAGGGCCAGCGATGCAGCTGCCGAGGCCATCCTCCTGTCCGTTCTTCATCAGTGCAGGCTCCGGCCTCAACAACTGGCGCCACAACTCTTACGCGCCACAGCAGACCTTCTTGCCTTGTACCAGAGACTCGGGGTCCAGGATGCGCACCGAAACGAATTCCAGCAGGCACAGGCAGCAGTGTCCTCGGCCCTTGACACCTACATCTGGGACCTGGAGAGCTTCGAAGGCTTCGAGCTGGTCGAAGCCGCCCTGGAGGCCGTGGCACGCTTGGTTAGGTGCGGGTACAAACGAGAAGGCAAAACGCTGTTCCGAAGGATCCAGGCCGATGCCGAGTTGGTGTTTGGGGCATCTGATGAGCGGACGATTTGGACGTTCATCAGTATCGGCCTGGTGTATCAGACGCACTGTACCTGGGGCGAGGCTGAGGAGTGGTTTGAAGCTGCTTTTGCGGCAGCTTTGTCGACGACGTGGGACCGGAAGGATGGTATCATCCAGTCTCTTCAGAAGGCCATGGACCGTCGCCACTTCTCGTACGTCTCCGACGAAGGCAGGCCATTCAAGACGGTGTTTGGTGTCGGCGGCATGACCATCCGACCGCTTCGGTTGCATATTGAATAGGCGGACGCCGCCAATTTTTTCTTCTTTTTTTTCTTTTGCTTTCTGGGGCGAGAGGGGGGGCCGGGATGGAATATGCCTTGATTGCTCCTAAATTGGGCCTGGAGTCTGGAGCCTGGAGATGGCTACGCCGTAGGCTCCGCGGGGCCGAACAGTCAAATCTCAGTAATTAAACATCGCTCCTTCCTCGGGACAATTACTCATACGGAGCTGCCTGAGGAAAAAATTCAAAGCTCAAACTTATTGTCGAGGGGTAGTCGTAGCTCCCGCCAATAAACACATCTTCACTCACAATGACAATCCCCGATTTGGCGCCCATCCAGTTCTTCCTACCAGGTCAGCAGTGCCATATCCATGTCGCCAACAGCTGTCGGAAAGGTGTCATGGGAGGACAGGAGCAGAGATCCCCCCGATACAGGTAAGAAAGTTTGATGTGAAAAGGCGCTGTCGTGCTGCTCTTCTAATGCTCCGCGCCACATGGTCTGCACCATGAGCCAGTCAGACTTGCCTGGACTCTCTGACATCAATTTGCTGTAGGTTTCTTTTTGATCCTCCCAAGCCAGACTATCCTCCTCGGCCGGGATGAGACGAGAAACCATGTGGCGTTCGCAGACCCGGTCGTCTCGAGGTGCCAGTTGGAAATCTTCTGCATCATCGTGGATGAAGAATACACCCACCCGCCACTCGTCTTTGTGCGCGACCGGGGGTCTTCAAACGGAACCGCCGTCAATGGTCAGATTATTGGGAAGGGAGCCGACATCTCTCCATCAAGGCTACTCGAGGATGGAGACATCATCACTATCGGGCTGCACCCCCATTTGAGGCTCCTATACAACCAGCTGTTAATCGTCCATCCTTTGTACACTCTGAGTTGCATGCAACGGCAGGAGGTTGAGGTACGGAGGGTTTTTTTTTACAAGCGTGAGGTGTCTATCTTCCTAACACATCCCAGCGCTTCAGGAACCGTTATGTCGTAACCGATCGCACAATTGGCGACGGCGGCCATGCTGTGGTCTTTCTGGCGATGGATGTCGAGACTGGACTGCATGTCGTCTGCAAGGTCCACGACATAAGCAGATACTCCCGGGCATCCAAGGAAGTTGAGAGGATCCGTCGGGAGGCAGCCTTGCTTAGCACGCTGGACCATGTAAGGACATGTTGACAGTGTCCTTTGACCGGCCGTCTGACAGTTCAGCCAAACATCCTCGCCATCAAGGCGGCATTCGAAACGCAACAGACAATGTACGGCCGGGTTGCCCTCGCAATGAAAAAAACAATCTATCGTAGCTGACACGCTTCAGATATATCATCACAGAACTAGCAACAGGAGGGGACCTCTTCTCGCTTCTCATGCGATACGGCAAGCTGGATGAATGGGGAATCCGGTCCATCATCCGGCAGGTCCTTCGAGGTCTCGACTATATGCACAGCAAAGGGGTCGCCCACCGGGACATCAAGCTAGAGAACATTTTGTGCGGCGTAACTCCCCAAGTCCCGTACCGGATCATGCTGTCCGACTTCGGAGTCTCGGGCGTTGCCGGCCACGGAAGGTTGAAGTCTACCGTTGGGACTCAGCTCTATCGACCGCCGTGGGTTGCACTGTCTCTTCTATATGTATGTATATACAACGCTGACCGTTGTCAGTGAATGTAATGTCCCTGGCTACGGTCACGATCTGTCAGTCGATATCTGGGCCGTTGGGATGTTAACATTGCAGCTGTTCCGGGGATACGAAGAATTCCCCGGTCTCGAGTCTGTGGTTTTCAATAGCCAGGAGGAGGTTGACACATACCTGGGCCTAACCTTTGCGGCCCTTAACCCTCACGGTCCCGTCTCCAATGCAGGAAAGAGCTTCATTTGCGGCTGCTTGGCCTACCACAGCGAGAGAAGACCAACAGCGCGTCAGGCCCTCTATCACAGCTGGCTTCAGGAGCCCAGAAGCGACCGAAGAATGTTCAAAAAAGTGGAAGCTGACAATGCCGTCTTGTGGAAGCCACAGAAAGTTAAGTTTCCGGTCATCGAAGACCTCACGGCCGCGCCACTTGGCACGAGCAACCGTGAGGGCGGACCGGGCGAGCAACAGGTGGCTCTCCAAAACACGGTGTCACCGCATTTTATTGGCCGCGGAGGGGAAGGACAGCCATAGGTCATGACACATTGGGCGAGGAGAGCTAATCGGTGCAATGTATGAAGACAGGTCTGCGAACTGCATTTCAGCTTGAGCAAGTTCAAGCGTAAGGAAAGGAAATGGCATTCAATGTAAAGAGGGCACAACGGCCCAGGTCGTCCCCCGGTTGATCTTCAATAGGGAGATACGCTAGAAACACATTCTTGTTTGCCATTTGAAGTATTCAGGTAGCTAGACTACAGCTCCATGATGGATGACCAACCTAGGTAGATAAAGTAGCGAATAATGATACAACGCCATTGTTAAGTACCCATCCCAGATCAGAGCTTGGAGCTATCGGCCCTCATCCCTTCATCATCTTGCTCTTTAACCGTCAAGTCAGGCAGCTCGGCGGGCATGATCCTCCTGGGCGACGTGCCCGGGATGACGGCGTACTTGGAGAAATCAGTGACGCCGGAATGCTTCCGGAGGAAGTCCTCGTCCAGCTCCAGCTGGCCATTGATGACCGCCGCCGGGGCCTTGAGCATGGCGAGGATTGCGTCCGAGAAGATGGTCGGCTTGCGCAGGTCCTTGGCATAGGATGGGTCTCTGCGGGTGAATTGTTCCGTCGCAGCAGACTCGATGGCCTGCATGGTGTGTGTCAACTTTATCAAATACCTACTATGCACGTCTTCGTCCGCCTTATTTTTTTTCATTCCCATTCCACTTCTCCCTCCCTCCCTCCTCCCCCACCTTTTCACACACAAACAATTGTAATAAAAAGAACAAAAAAAAAAGGATTAAAAAAAAAAAAAAGAAGAAGAAGAAGAAGAAGAGGAAAATAAAAAAGAGAAACTCACAGCAGCAGGCCAAATCCCCACAATCGCCATCCCCCCTTCCTTCAGGTTCCCAACCAACCCCTCCCTCACAAAATCCATCGCCAGCCCCTTCACCAGCACGCTCATCCCAACCTTGCCCATCGCGTACGCCGTCTTGCCGCGAAAGAAGCGGCTGTAGATGGGCGGACACACCACGACAATCCTCGGCCCCGGCCCCGCTTCTCTTCCCTCTCGCGCCCGAGTCTGCTGCTTCTTCTTCTTCTTCTTGAGATGCGGCAGCGCCTCCTGCACGGCGCCGTACAGGCCCTCGACGTTCACCCGCTGCATCAGCCGGAACCGCTTCATGGGCGTTTGGGCGACGGGCCCCCAGTAGATCGCGCCGCTGTTGTAGAGGAGTATGTCTAGCCGGTTGTAGGTCTTTTAAACCCAGCCCCCAACCCCCCCATTCCGACTCTGCTGTTAGTGCGGGTAGTTAAGCGGGTGGGTGGTGTGTTGAGGGGAGAATAGGGTGGCTTGCCTCGATGGTTTTGGCGATGAGTTGCTGGATGCTGGCGTAGTCGGTTGTGTCGACGGGGATGGCGGTGGCCTCGCCGCCTGCGAGGGTGATCTCGCGGGCGACGGTGGTGATGGTGGATTGGGGGGAGTTGGGGTCCGGTGGGAAGGGGGAGAGCTTGGCGAGGTCGGCTTCGGAGGTGGTGGATTTGGCGGCGACGACCACTTGGAGGGAATCGAGGGATTGTTAGAGCGTGATGATTGTTGGAAACTTGAAGTTGGTGGCTGGTGGCTGGTGGCCTGGTGGCCTGGTGCTGGGAGTGTTGCTTACCGGCGTAGCCATCCCTAGCCAGGTCAACGGAAATCTGACGGCCGATACCCCTGGATGCGCCAACCACGAGAGCTACTTGACGAGTGCTAGTGGATTGCATGGTTGTGATGGGTATGGAGTATGGACTTGAAGTTGAATGAGGTTCGATGTGAAAGTTGTTCATGGAATGCTTGCCTACTCCCGAATCAAGGTTCATAGCATTGATAACCCTAATAAGCCGGTAACAGCCCGCCCGGTGCAGTGGGTCAGCCCGGCAGCTGAAGGTGGCTTGTGTGGATTACTGATCATCCGGAGCACCCACGGCCGGAGTATACCCCGGCGGGGCCGGGCCGAAGTGGGGCAGCCGAGGCAATGCAGATCCGCTTCCAGCATATGAACGGCAAACCTGTCGTCTACATACGGCATGCTCCCCTTTAGAAGTCGTTATAGAGAGAAAACCCCATAATTTGACCACACCTTGAAACCATCACTTTCCGTCTCCGTATCACGACGACGAATAATAACCCACTCCAATTCCCAAAATGGGCGGCAAAGTGGACTGCTACCTGGACCTTGGTAACAGCCCCCCTTGCTCTTCTTCCACTTCAACCGGGTAGGACTAACACACCCCCAAGCGTCCCTCTACAGCTACCTCGCCTTTCTCGACCTCCAAAAGAACCGCGACCTGCTGGCCTCGCACAATGTAGAAGTCGAGTAAGCCAGCTACTCCTTATCTTCCATCACCTGACCATTCCTCCCCTCTTTTTTCACCCACCAAAGTAATCACCAACTCACTCACTCCCCCGTCCCCCACCCTCTCCAGATTCCACCCCGTCCTCCTAGGCGCCATCAACGCCTCATCGGGCAACAAACCGCCCTGGACGCTCCCGGCAAAAGCAACCTATGGCGCCTTTGACGCGCGCCGCTCCATCGCCCGCCACAGCCCCGGCTCCTCCCCGCTCCAAATCTCCTTCCCCAAAAACCTCATGAAATCCGGCATGACGGTCGTCCCGCTCCGCTGCCTCCACCACATCAAACAGCACTACCCCACCCCGACCTTCCTCGCCGCGCTGCGTTACCTGTTCCATGCGTTCTGGGCGCCGCCGAATGCGGATTTGACCACTCCTGAGGGGGTTGGTAGGGCGTTGGCTGCTGCACCGGTTGGGTTTCCTGGCGAGGGCGGTGGCGGTGGCGGCGGCGATGAGAAACTGTTTACTGCGGCGGAGGTCAAGAGTATTTTGGAGGCGGCCGGGACGGAGGAGATGAAGGGGGTTTTGAAGCGCACGACGCAGGAGGCGCTGGATCGAGGGGCGTTTGGGGCGCCTTGGTTGTGGGTGAGTGATGGGAGGGGGAGGGCAGAGCCGTTTTTTGGGAGTGATCGGTCAGTTGCGTTGCCCGGTGTCGAACTATACTAGAGGTTTTGAACGGATGCTGATGAGTTGCACGCAGGCTTCATTTTGTGTATGAGTTTTTGGGGTTGCCGTATCGGGATGTTACGCTTTTGCCCGCCGGTGGGCAGAAGGGAAAGCTTTGAGGCGGTTAAGATTGGTCGGATGGGGGGAGATTTAGAGAAGGAATGACAAGAACTGGTCGGTTGGGTAGATGATCCAAACAGACCATAGAGTCTACCTACCTAGGTACCTATGTAACACGTCGGTCATCTGATCTGACTTCAATGTCATTGATGCCCCTGCCTAAGCTGACTATGATGTCGCTGCCGTCGCTCCGTTGCATTGAGTATTTCATATCATCATGTCATAGAAAAAGAATATCACCGCACGCATTCGGTGAGCTGTCCACAGTATTGGTTGGCCTGGACGATTATTATTGAGGGCCAGGCTTGAGGCGGAGCCGTTGAAAGAGAATGAAGTGCCGCGGATGCTGAGTACTTGATCGATCTTCTATATGCTTTGCATACTTCGACAAGTATATACCTACCTACCTCAGGTATGCATACACCCTGCCTAGGACCTGCTTGTCGAGGGTATCCCCGAGAGTGCTCTGGCCTTACCCAAGACGCCGCTTGTGGAGTGCTTCGAAGCCCCACACGACCAAAGTGAAACCCCCTGGAACACCAGGATGGAGCTTGGGCCAACTTGAAGCTTGGCACCAGCTGAGTCACCTGACTCACCCCACAGGGCTGCTGCCCTTTGCCCTAGTTTAAGTCAAGTTCCCCTCCCGAAAATCGAACTTACTCTTTTCCATCAACCATCACGCAAATTCTCATCACGAAGTTACATGTGGGTGCACCTCCAACCGCGGTGCATACTGTCTCATACTGACCTTGGGTAGTCAAGATGAGAGCGAAGTGGAGAAAGAAGCGCGTTCGTCGCCTTAAGCGCAAGAGAAGAAAGATGAGAGCGAGATCGTAAGTTTCGGCGCCATTTACTGGATCTGGGCGGCATGGGCGCTGACAGCTGCTCTAGCAAATAAATTCCCGCTCCCCCTCGACCTCAGCCAGTTCCCGGAATCAATTCGGGTCACCCAGCGGATTGAGCCTTGCGACTGCACCGACGGTTGCATTGGAGCTCCCCGCTGTCTGACGCCGTCCCGCGCCTTGCGACTCAATAAGTCTCAGCAACCCGAAAGGCTTTAGCGATTTATCTTTTCTCTACGACAAGGCACTTTGGCAAATGGATGGGATGCAAGGCACGGAATGGTTCGGTGGTATCATGAGTTATGGTAATGACTGGTTGCCTGTCAATCAAGGTTGAGCTGGAAAGCAGGCGTTTACAGCGACTCGGGCAAGCCATGCCCTGATAGGATTGCGAATCCGGAATCATGATTTGCAGAATTGATGATGCTTGGCTTCGAGATTCATGTGTTCACTGTGCTATCACCAGTGCAAGCGGGATTATGTGTGTTGTCACAAACGATGTTGAGTTATCGCAGCTTGCTTTGTTGACGGGCTCGGTACACGACTTGATGTTCCAGCCTGATGGTGTCATAGACTAGAGCTCCCAGGAGCTCTTTGTGTTGGCCTTAGGGAACCAACGCACCAAGACGGCGACATCTGAGGTCCAATCCTTTGAAGAAGAGCACAAGCTAGGGAGAGTCCATTAAACCTTGCCAATCCATTTTTAATCCTCCTGTCGCTTTTCTCGCATTTCGTGCCTCTTGATGTGCATCTGCAACCATGAATGATGGAATGGTGGGGTTGGCTGCCAAGGCGGTGAGGCAGGGTCAGGCCCATCGGCCGGCAGAAAAAAAAGTCGCTAGGGATCTTCTCACCCAAGCAGCGGATTTGGCGGGTCGGAGGACATACAGCGACCCCGGCACACTTCAGCAATTGACCAGCAAACATCATGGCAGGCTCGGCGATGAAGAAGCGGAGGAGGTCAGAGGAGGAGGCATCTCAATCTACGAAGAAGAAGGTTGAATTTCAAAATAATCAGCCGGCGATCGCAACGGCTTTCTCTGTCACGAAGTTGCGAAAGCCACAGGTCTCCCCCCCTGTAGTAGGTGAGGGCTTCCGCCGCTCCAAACCACACAAGGCAACAGAACTAACTTCACCATCCAGCGCTAACCCCGGGAATATCTCTGCCCGATGACTTTCCCTTCAATGTCTACGAAAAGGACGAACAGCCGGCTCCCAAGCGGCGAAAGAGCGGCGGCTTGCCCCAGCCCTCCGAGATGGCGCTGCACTCCTCAGCGCACAGGACGGTAGATTACACAGCCCGGGAAGAGCGGTGGAAGAGCGTGGACACAGTACTGAACCACTTCCTTGCGATTATCGATCCTCATACTGGCGAAGTAGAGGTCGTCCAGGCAAAGAAGATGGTGGTTCGGGGGACAGCTCGTTCGAAACAAGCGCCCGCCGAAGCGATGGAAGTGGGCAGCGGCAAACCGGTATGCCTGGGATACCACGGCGCAGTGTGTCTGGACTCTGTACTGACAAGACTTGTAGAATTACTCGGAGATGAAGATGGAGTTGGGAGAGACATTCGGTACGAAAAAGGCAAAGAAGGCTATTCAAGCCGTCGCAGAAAATGCCATGCTGGCCGCCAAGTCGCGCGGAAAACTGGACGACGACGACCGCGCCCTCGTGAATACGATCCGAAATTCCAGCCAGCATGTGCCGACACGAGAGGAACTCCAGGCCGCTGTCGACTTGGCTCGGCCCGTCCCGCGGGGCAACTTCGATGCAACCGAGATTCAGGATGTCTATGTCCCCGCACAGATCATTGGTGCTGAGGTACTCAACTCGATACCGGTCATGGATTGGCAAGAAAAGGTCAGGAAGCTAGAACCAGTGGAGGTCCCTGCTCGCTTCGTTGCGCACCGCATTGTCCGTGTGGCGGGTAACGAGGATGGCGTGCAACGGTTGAAGCTCCTGCGCTATCTCCTCTGGGTTATCATCTTCTGGTCTACGACTAGACAAGGGAGGGAGCGCGGCACCAAGAGCATAGCTAGGAGAGACGACCTGCGGGAGGCGTTGGCGCCGGCGCCCGAGGCGGTGATCGAGAATATACGCCGCAAGTTCTCGGATAGCGGCGTGATGCGCAAAGCGCACATTGACTTGCTCATGACGCATTGCTGCGTTTTTGCAAGCATTATCGATAACTTTGAGGTCAATACTTTTGACCTGCGGGAGGATCTCAAACTGGAGCAGAAACAACTGAACCAGTACTTCATGGAGATTGGCGCCCGGATGAAGCAATCCAAGGCCGGCGACAAGGTCAACCACCTCGCGAGGCTCGCTCTGCCGCTGCAATTCCCTAAGATGCGGCAGCCTGCAAAACGGAGATGAGCGAAGAGTGGCCTTGAAAATTTACCGAGTGTAGGAAAAGGGTATATGCCATCAGCGAGGGTGGTTGTCATCCATAGAGGTGTCCAATGTGCAAACATATGAGTGGGCGAGAGCACCGGAGCGGGGCCTAGTGGGTCCCGAACGACATCCCCAGCATCTGAGACCTGGACGAGCACATCACCACAAGCCATTAGACTCCTGGACTTTTGAAATACATAAGCTTGCTGCTGGTCATAATAATTCAGATGTGTACAAAAGATTCTTGTACATGATGGGCCTCCTTTCGGACAATTCTGTCAAACCGTGTCGAAGTGAGCATGTGGCACAAGGTGAATGCAAATGCTCCTTCAAAACCCCCTCCACTTGCCCAAGGCGGGCGAAGAGGATGCCAGCACAACGTGCAAAGACAAGACCCAGCAAACCCTGCACCCCCAACCGTTCCCTCAGCTTAGCACGGACCACGGCAGGCAAAGGGGACGGGACCGCTTCGGGCGAGGCACCGTAGGGCTGATCCCGAAGCCCGATTGTCCACCCGGCAACTTGAGCCGCATCGGCCACGTGGGAACTTGGCTCTCCGCGACCCGCCCGCCATCCCATCGCACACCATGACGCCATCACTTCTTCGCGATAACTTCGTTCGTGATGCGCTTCGAGCGCGTTTCCAATATGGACATGCAATCTAGAATTTCAACGCCCTTGTTCCTGCATTTCTGTCGTAGGACTGCAAAAGTAAAGAATGAAAAGCAAGAAAACCTGATACGCGCTCTCAGAACATCTTTTTTGCAAGTTTCCGCATCGTGGTGCAACAATGGCCAAAGAGCTTCGTGACGCGGTCGTCATTGATTGAAGCTATTCAGTTGTGAAATGGCCTTTTTTTTTTGGGAGGCGGTTCATGAAGGGGCGCTGCTGCCTGCAGGGGCAAAGACCCATTTATTTCAATGCGGCGCATCTCTGATTGGCTGCAAACCGAGACACAGCGGCCAACCGGCGTACGCGAAGTGGGAAGAACGCGACGAACCTCTCCCTCGTTCGCTCGCCTGCTCGCCTTTTGGTCGTGCTCCCAGCGCATTCCCATTCTCTCTCAACTCAACCCAAACTGGGGATCAACCTTCACCAAAACAAAAAAGTCTGCTTAATCCCCCTTGGCTAGGCTCATTATTTGTGGCATCGGTTTTGTGTTGTTGCATCCTCCTTTGATGACCGTTTACCAGCGACGTCCGGTTTTGCCTACTACGCCTACCTTGGCAACCCTCTCTGGTGCACCGCATCAACCACAGTTTGTTCCTCTGCTCGCCAGCAATCGGACTTCTTCGCCGGCAGCCCCGATCTACCATTTTGTTGATTGATGGACTAGCGAGACAGTGATGTAGGTGCCTCAACCTTTGTCAATGGCTTCTCCGAGACCCTCTCGTGTCCTTGAAAGCTCCTTCTGCTCTGTGCGAATGCGTGCATTAACACTTTCTGGGCAGTTCCTGCTTGTATCCATGATACCGAGAGCGCTGCGTTTTTGAAGACATTGCCTTGTGCCGATACCAACCACCGTCGAGCTGCGCTTGCTGTAGCCATTCAACTGTGTCGCCGGTCGCCGCCTGTCAGTCTCAGCTGAAGCTATGCCGTCGAAACGGAAGCGCGATATCCTAGAGGGCTTTGACCCTAACAAGTCGGATTCCGAAGACGAGAACTTTGACCCTACCGAAGATCGTCCGCGGCGGAGCGCCAAGAAGTCGCGGTCATCGAGGCCCAAAGGGCCCAGAAAGCGCTCGACCCGATACAGAGGGTCTGACATCGAAGACGACGATGAAGAGCTCTCCGATAGCCAGGATGCAGACTCGTTCGGCGATGATGAAGATGAGGATGAGGAAGAGGACGAAGATCTGCCTATGACCGCAACGGGCAGGAAAATGAGGAAGGTCGCTGTTAAGCACCAATCGTATAAGGAGAGTAGCGAGGATGAAGAGGACGTGATCAAAGACTCGGATGGCGAGGAAGAAGATGCTGACGAAACAACCCCTAAAAAGTCGGCAAATCGTCCCTCGAGAATTGTGGTCTTGAAAACAAATCCTCGGGCGCAGCGAGCATCAAAACGCGGGAAGGAAGAGCCCGCGCCGCCTCCCCCGCCAACTCGTCGGACGAGAGCCCGCACTGAGGAAATAGAGGAGCCTTTTGTGGAGCTTTCAAATTCTGGAAGGCACGCTCAGCCGGCACGCGCTTCGCGGAGCAGAAGCCCGGAAGCCATGGCTCGAGCGGCTCGCGCTACTCGCGGAGCGAAAGGCCTCAAGAAGCCGCCTGCTCCTATTGAAGAGGCGACCCAGGAAACTGACCCCAAGGAAGAGGCCGATCAGGCGATGGGTTCACCCGATGAGCTTGCTCTCACTAAGCATGAAGACGAGCTGGGCGATCAAGGCCAAGAAGATGATGCTGCGCAGGGGGGGGAGGGAGCTGAAGATGCCCCCATGGAGGAACAACAAGAAGAGCAGGCCCAAATCGAAGTTCCGCCAATGGAGGAAGATGACGACGACGACGCGCCCGTTACGAGGCGAACGCGGGGCTCCAGAGCGAATGCGGCAGGCCCCCCTGGAGCCGAAGAGACTCCAGCTGAGCCGGAAGACACGAGAGGTGGCCGTCGTCTTAGGCGGAGATCGGTGATCCGAAACAAGAATTTGCAAGAGCCGAGCAGCGACTTTGAGCCAGGCGACGAATCTGGTGACGGCGATATATCTGGCTCTGAAGCCGAAAAGAATGGTGATGTCGGCGGTGATGGTGAATCTACTCCAACGCCCCGCGGGCGCGGCTCCCGTGCTCAGAGCCGAAGGAGCCGCCGCACCAGGCAGGATTCTGGCGACGAAGAAGTCGAGCTTGACAAGGACGAGATGGCAGAGGAACTCGAAGAGTTGAGAGAAAGCTCCAGATCACGCCCGCGTCGCAATCGCCGCCGATCTCCATCAATACAGTACGAGGAACGGACTTCCAAGAAACGCCGCACAAAGCCGGTCGACTACAGCATTCCCGCAATTGATCCTGCAGCACTCGAAATTGAAGAAGATGACGCTGAGCCAGTTGCGACGCCGGCAAGGAACCGTAGAGCTGGTAAGGGCGCGGGCAACCAAGCTTGGGAACGTACCCTCAACACCACTTATGGCCCATTCGGCGGTGGCGGCGGACCTGGGGCCCTTCTTGGTGGCCCATGGGGGACCGGGGCGACGGGTGGTGTGGACTCGGATACGAGCGATGACGAGATGGTACAGCGATCCGGGGTTGGCGGCACTGTCGGCATGACGCCCACCACGGCTGCACCGCCTGTCGGTTTGTTCAACCCAGTCGGCCAGACTCATAACGCAGATGGGATCGGAGGCATCGGAGGGGCCACACCGCAGGTCGGCAAGGTCAAGAACCAAAAGGCTTTCGCGGATGCTGATCCCCTTGGGGTGGATATGAGTGTCGACTTCAGCAAGGTTGGCGGTCTGCAAGGCCACATCGACCAGCTCAAAGAAATGGTTCAGCTTCCGCTTCTCTATCCGGAGCTGTTCCTCAAGTTCCATGTCACGCCTCCTCGGGGTGTCCTGTTCCACGGCCCGCCTGGCACAGGCAAAACTCTTCTTGCCAGAGCCTTGGCGAACTCAGTTGGCTCTGGCGGCCGCAAGATCAGCTTCTACATGCGCAAGGGAGCTGATGCCCTCAGTAAGTGGGTCGGCGAGGCCGAGAAGCAACTGCGTTTGCTGTTTGAGGAAGCACGAAGGACACAGCCCAGCATCATCTTCTTTGACGAGATCGATGGGCTCGCGCCGGTGCGGTCAAGCAAGCAGGAGCAGATTCATGCCAGCATCGTCTCGACCCTCCTGGCCTTGATGGATGGCATGGACGGCCGTGGTCAAGTCATCGTGATTGGAGCAACGAATCGCCCAGACAATATTGATCCTGCGCTCCGCCGCCCAGGGCGTTTTGACAGAGAGTTCTACTTCCCTCTGCCTGACATTGAGGCCCGACGGTCCATCATCGATATTCACACCAAGGACTGGGGAATTTCGGATGACTTCAAAAATGGCCTAGCCGAAAACACGAAGGGCTATGGAGGAGCCGATCTACGAGCTCTTTGCACAGAAGCTGCGCTTAATGCGATCCAGAGGACATACCCGCAGATCTACAGTTCGAAAGAGAAACTGATCGTGGATCCCGACAAGATCACAATTCACGCTACTGACTTCATGCTCTCCGTCAAAAAGATGATCCCATCGTCCGAACGGTCGACCTCTTCTTCGGCTTCCCCGCTGCCGCGGATCGTTGAGCCGCTACTGAGGAATCAGTACAGAGCCATTCTCAGGGTGCTTGACAATATCCTCCCGCGCCCCAAGAAAACCACGGCTCTTCAGGAAGCCATGTACGAACCCTTTGAGGATGCGGATCATGGCTTTGGCAGGGAGGCAATGCACCAAGAGTTTGAGCGCTGCCGAATCTTCCGCCCTCGCCTGCTCATATCGGGTGTGCCTGGGATGGGCCAGAACTATCTCGCCGCTGCTATCTTGCACCATCTTGAAGGAGTACATGTACAAACCATGGACTTGGCTGCTCTGCTTGGGGATGGACGAGTAAGCATCTGCATCACTGATGAGTACCTTTGAATTTCACTAACCGGTTTTGCAGCCCATGGAGCAGGTGATTGTGAGTCGGTTTACCGAAGTGAAGCGGCACAAACCAAGTGTCATCTTCCTCCCCGGGGTCGATATCTGGTGGAGCAGCATTACCGAAGCGGCCGCCACAACCTTCACCACGTTGCTACGAAGCATACCACCTTCTGATCCTGTTCTTCTTTTGGCGACCGCAGAGTGCACACCTGAATTGTTGGCGCCCGAGATTCTCAAGGAGCTGTTTGGTTTCTCTAAAAAGAACCGGGCCGTTGTTGAGCGTCCTGAGCGCGTACGTTGTGAGATGTCTCTGGCCATACTGGATAGAGCTAACATATGCTAGGATAACCGACTCGAGTTCTTTGACAATATCATCAGCCATCTGAGGAAGTCTCCGACCGACTTTCCGGATCCTGCAAATCGCAAGAAGCGAGTTATTGAAGATCTCCCAATCGCGCCTCCGCCGCCACCTCGGACGTTGACCAAGGAAGAGATCAAGGCTCAGCGCCAACGTGATTTGCATCATCTTAATCTGCTGAAGATGCGCCTGCAACCGATCATGGACCAGATTCACCGCAAGTACCGGAAATTCAGGCAACCCGTGATTCCTTTTGCGCAGATAGCCTACCTGTTTGACGAAGCCGATCCCAATTTTGTCAGTGCCGACCTCATCCCCGGACAGAGCAGACCTTTTGAAATCGCAAAGGACAAGGAAGGCACCGAAGGAATTCGGGAGACGGCCACGGGCAAGTTCTTCTACAACCTCGAGACAACCACCATTGAGGAGCGCTTGGCGAATGGGTACTATGCCAGGCCGGTTGATTTCTACAAGGATATCAACAAGTTGTACCTCGATGCGAGAAATATCGGTGACAGGGACAGGACCCTCAAGGCGAATGAGCTCCGCACCAACGTCTCGGTCGATGTGGACGGAATCGCGGCCACGCTCGCCTCGGCTGAAGGGGGGGGCATCAGATTTGACGAGATTTACGAGAGGCAACTACAAAGGGCAAGGGAAGCCGAAGAGAAGGCACGCAAGAGGAAGGCGCTGCAGCCAGTGGTTGACTTGATCCAATCCGACATACCTGGCGACGGCGATAGCGACTCACAGGGGCCAGTGGGTATCGGACTTCCCCTGACGCGGAATATGCGGACGACAACTGCGGCTAGGTTCCAGCCTATCATGAGTCCTGAGTCTAATGGGCACGTGGATACGAGCGACTCGCACCGCTTGACAAACGGCACCTCGGCGCCATCGCGGCCGGACGGCGAGGACGTGCACATGGGGGGGCTGGATGATGACACTCAACCTTTGTCTGGTCTTCGACCTGACCTCGTCTCGCCCCTGCAGTGGCCCCAGTTAGGGAGCCGCCCGCCACTTGGAGACTCTACCAGGGCAACCGCCGGGACACAGTACTCACAACGCTCGGCGGTCACTTCGATTCCTCCTGGCGTTTCTCCGTCTGCCATCATTAATGACGCATCGACAACGAAGACATCAGAACTATCGACCAATCGTGGCTCTGGGAACTGGAGCACGCAGCGCACTGACACGCAGCGCACTAATGGCGTGGCCCACAACCCAGATGAGACTTCACTGTTGCCCGACACACAAGAACACACCCAAGAATTAGGTCTGCCTCAGAGCGGCCATTCCACCGGCCTGAGCCAGTCAAGCTCGAGCGGCAAGGAGTGGCCGCACTCGCAAGCCGCTGCCATGGCTCAAGGCATTCTCCAACCCCGGATGGGAATGGGCGTTCCAATGGGCCCGCCGCCCGGCAGCGGTTCTGCTCTGGTTCGGATCTCTGAAGACATACCATCCTCTTCCCAGCGTCCGCCGCGTGACCCTTCCTCCGTCAGTCTCGGCAACATCCGAAATGAGAACAACAATAGCAAGGGCATCTCGCATAGTGGAAGCGGCAGTGGAAGCGCCCAGAACTCCGGTCCAGGCACGCACACGCCCGGTTCCGGCTCGAACTCTGGCTCGGGCCCTAGCACAACCAGCACGGGCAAAGGAGGCAACGGCAGCACCGCCCGCAGCAGCGGCAGCGGCAGCGGTGGTGGACTCAACTCCCTCCGGCAGTCGGGCGTCTCCACAACCAACTCGTCGCAGCAGCCCGTCATCCACGAGGGGAGCGTCTACGAGTTCCTGCAGACCCTTGCCGACCGCACTGCGGGTTGCAGCGTCGAGCAGCTCGAGCAAATCTACCGCGAGCTGATGGACGAGATTTGGAAGACGCGGCATGAGTGGAATCGCATGACGGTGCTGAATACGCTGATCTCGGTGTTTAATGATACCATTGGCGATATCGAGCTTGTGCAGGGCGCGCTGGTGGATAGCCAGAAGCAGCGGAGAGGGAAGGATGGTGCTGGTGGCGCGGGGGGTGACGGGGAGGGTGGGGAGGTATTGGATAGTGTTGAAGGCGTTGATGCAGGTGTCGGCGGGGAGCTGGTTGGCGGCAGTCAGAGCCAGAGTCAAAGTCAGAGTCAGGAGAAGAACAAAGAGGGGGAGGCATGGGTATATTTGAGGTGAGAGGGGGGGGGAGCCAGGTAGACCTGTGGGTGTCGAGGATGGAAAAAACAGGGGGAAAAGGGGGGGGGGGGGGGGGGTGGGAGTGCCGTCAGGTTATGGATGTTTATTCATTCCACAAGCGTCTGTCTGCTGGTTTCTTTCTTTCTCTTGCAGTTTTAGTTGTGGATGGGAGTTGGCGGCTCATTGGTGGGCCACACACACTTTGGTCTTCCTGCCCCTTTCTGAGCTTTTCTCCGAATTTCAGCTCGGCTTGCTGGTAGACAGCTTGTGAGGTATGGTTGTTGCATATCATGCGTGCCTTTCTTAGGTTAAATAAGGTACTATCATGATAATTGGTTGTTCTCGCCCTTGGTGTTTGCATTGGCAGTGGAAATGACATTTCTTGATAATCAACAAACATTCTCTAACTTTTTTCGTTCCAACTCCGACTTCAACCTGACGCCCCAGGACAGCAAAAGAAAAACAAAACAAAAACCCTAGTTCTGTCTATATCTCTGCACTCAAGAGTTAACCTCCGCAAACCAAGTCCTCAACAACGCCGCCAGCGCCCCCGGCAGATCGTCCAAGTGATGGACAATCAGATAATACGGAAACGGAAACGAGTCTAGGTACCGATGAATAACCGGCACGCCATCCGGCCCGAACCTCGCCTCCTTCAGCTCCAACACACTATGGCCCTTCTTATTCTCGCGGGCATCGTCCATGACAATAAACACCACCATGACCCGCTGCTCCATCGCCTCTCTCAACAGCGGCCTCAGCTTCGCGTGGTCCCTGCTCTGGACGAGCCCATCCGACAGGATCAAGGCCAGCTGCCAGAGATCCTCGCCGCCGGAGCCGGACGCCTGCATCATCCGCGCGTCGCGGAAGTGGTCGATGGTCTTGCGCAGCAGGCGGATCATGTCGGTGCCGTCCTGGCGGAAGGTGAACTTCTGCAGCACGCGGGCGCCCGTGTCCTGCGAGGTGAAGGACGGGTCGGTCAGGGCGTGCGCGACAAACACGTCGGTGCCGAAGCCCAGCACGCCGACCTGGCCGGCTTCCAGGACGGTGAGTGCACGCGCGACCATGACGAGGGATTCCAGGGCGAGGTTGCCCGAAGAGGAGCGGTTGTCGTCCGACATGGAAGAGCTGTCGTCGACGCAGAGGAGGATCTGGTAGGCGCGTTTGGAGGGGATGGCGCGGCGCATCCAGATCTTGTCGCGCTTGTAGCTCGAGGCAATGTAGGGGATGATCTTTTTGATGTTGAGGCGTTTGCCTGTGCGGAAAGAGCCCGAGAGTTTAGTGGATTGGGTGGGAGTGAGAATGAGGCGGAGTTGGGAGGAGAGAGATTGCGAGAGGGGTTGAGTCTTGGTCTGGAAAGCCGACCACATGTCGAGCGCTTCAGAGTAGTCACGAAGCGGTTGGGCGTTCTCGTCCTGCTCGGTGATGTGGGTAGCCAAGAGCTGGGTGGATGTCTCGTGGATTTGTTCGTCGTCGACATCTTCCGTCCCCTCGGTCTGGGGCACTTCGTCCTTGTCTGTCTCGTAGGCTCCCTTGCGTGTGGCCACGCCGGACCGGCCTTCCTCACGGTCGTTTTTGGCAGCATCCTGTGGCTCAGTCGGTTCAATGTCCTCCATATTCACATCTCCCTCGCCCTCTTCTTGCTCTTCTTCAGGCATGATCTGGTTATTGCCCTCGTCCATCTCGGTGTCGACGCCCATTGCATCGTCCATGGGCCGGGCCTCCTCGTTGGTGGCAGTACCCAAGGCTTGGGTATCAGCTTCGGCGGTCTCATCCTGGAGATGCTGGAACTCCGCCCGCGCCATATCCTCGGCTGACTGCTCCGTCTTTTCTTGGCTCTCCGAAGCAGCCTGAATCTCGCGCTGGTTGCGGTACCACCGGTCCAAGGCATCGCCAATCTTTTTGAACGGTTGGGCTTCTTTCGAATCGGCGTCTTCGGTCTCGTCAGACTGTCCTTGCTCTTGGTCCATGCTCGAAAGGGCACCCTTGCTGCCAGGAGCCTTGTCCTCCTCAGCAGATTGCTTGCCAAGAGCACCTTGCTCTCTCTGGCCAGCTTTGTTTTCGACTTCATCATCCTGCATATTGGCGTCCTCGGCTTGACCGCCTCCGTTCTGGACATCGCTTGGTGCGGCATCGTCCTGGTCTGCGCCGGTTCCATCGTCAGGAAGCGGCGGCTTCTTCTCATCTTTCTCCTCATCCTGGCCCTCTTCACCCCCCTCTTGCATATCCACATCCATCTCCTCCTCTCTGTCCCCAGTTGCGTCAATCTCCTGTTCCTCTTCTGCCTCTTCCTCAGGGATATCTTCATCCTTCTGGTGTTCTTCCTCGCCTTTCTCCTCGCCTCCATTCTGCGACATATCGTCCAGCGTATCAGCGTGCTTCTCCTCAGGCTTATCCACATCGGACAACCCGTCCAGGTCGTCATCATCTCCACTCTCCCCTTCCCCATCATCAATCTCAATGTCCATGTCTTCCGGCAGTGCAAGCGTCTCGTTCTCCTCGACATGCTGATCCTGGCGGTTCAGCTCCTCCTGCGGCATACCCTCCTCTTCTTGCCCAGCCTCCATTTCCGCATCCTCATCCCCCTGGTCCTCCCCAACCTCATCGGGCGGCGCATTCCCCTCATATTGCTCGTCTCCCTTCTGCTGCTCCTTCTTCTCCCCCTCAGCAGCAGCACTCTGATCCTCGTCCTTCTTTCCCTTCTCCTGATCGCCCATCTGATCCTTCTCCGCCTCATCCTCGCCACTCCCGTCCCACATCTTCTCATCCACCGCCGTCGGATCAAGATCGTCCACGTCCCCGGCCTGCTCATCCATCTCATTCTCTTCTTCCTCCCCGTCTTTATCCCCATCCTTTTTCTCCTCATCCTCATCCCCGCCCGCGACACTGCCCAGCTCCCCTTCCATCTCATCCTCGCCCATGTCAACGGCATCCTCGTTCTCCTCGATGTCGCCCTGGGCCTTGTTATTCGGATCCTGCGCGAGCTCAGACAGGTCCTCGTCGGCTTTGATGTCTTTACTGATATCCTCTGCGCCCTCGCCCTCGCCGAGACCAGTGCCACTTTCGACGTTGCCCGACTCGCCTGATTTTTCGTCGTTCTTTTCTTGCGGGGTGCAAAACCCTTGCGAGGAAATTTGGACGAAAGTCGAGGCGAGCTGGTAGCCTAGACGGCAAGTCGTGCGGTGGAGGTTTGATAATTGAGTGAGATTTTGGGTGCAGATGATGGAATATTGTGAGAGGACCGGATGGATGAGGCGGAGGAGCGCGGATGCGGCTGAGGTTTGGGTCGTGGGGAGGGACTTGAGTTGGTGTATTAGTGACTCGACTTCTGAAGTAATTTTTGTCATGCGGAGGGCGTCGATGGACTTTTGGAGGTTGTCGCTGTAGCTGAGGAACCAGCCGGCTTCTTCTGTTGTCTGGGGTAGAGACTGGACGGCCTTTTGGAAGTTCTGCAGCGCGACGAGGACCTTGCTCGAGCACGTCAGTGCTGCAGCGGCGAAATTGTTGATGTCGTCGTTGACTACACCGTTGACAGTGTCTGTGGCCTGGATGCTGGTCCAGAGCTGGGCTTGTTGCAAGACGAACGCCAAGTCAGGCCTTGCTTGCGCAAGCTCCGTAAGCCCAGTCCGGAGGATCTCTAACTCCCTCTCAATATCGCCTTGAAGCTTGTCACCGCTTGGGGAGCTAAACCCGGCAGGAAGACGCGGCAGAACGTCATGCGCAGCATTGAGTTTCGCAAACGTTTCCACCCAGCCCTCAAACCTTCCATGAACCTCCGAGTTGTCACCGCCACCAAGCTTGCCATGAACTTGCACAATGTGAGCCCCAAGCTTAAGAATTTGCACTAGCCAGCGGACTAGCTGAGCATGATTCGTCAATCGTGCCTGCGGTGTGAAGCACTCATCCCCTCCGGCCGAAAGACCCTTGACGGTATCAACAATCTCATTCAGATCGCGCCCATCTCTGGCGGTCCCAGCTAGGAACTGTCGCTGGCGGAACATGACATGTAGCACGCCCTCCAAGTATCCAATACTCCGGTGCACCACCTCGCGGTTTAGATCCTCTGAATGTTCCAGCGTGGCATGACGGAACCGCCGCGCCAGGTCAAGCGTCTTGTGGTAGAAGTACTCGATCGCGCTCAGCGTGGCAGGATCAAGATGTGGAACAACTCCTGAGCCAACAAGGACCATGGCGGTCGAACTTTGCTTCTCGAGGAGATTAGTGCCTAGATTGCGGCTGAAACCCATGGCGCGGAGGGTTTTGAGTGTGTCGCTGTAGAGCGTGACCTTGCGGGTCTTGAGATGGCGGACGAGCTCCTTGTTTTCGTCGGTTAGGATGTCGGGAGTTTCTTTCCTCAAGGAGGAGATCGATGAGGCGAGGTCGATGATGTAGCTGTCAAGGGTCCCTGGGGCGTCGACACTGGTGGCTGGTAGAGATCCGTGCTTGGACATTGCTTTGAGAACGGCAGGGAGGTTGGACATTCTCGCCCAGTGAGGATGACTTGCAATGCCTGAGAGTTCCTCCTGGCAGAGGACAATATCGCTCCGATCCGCTTGAGCCTCAACAAACTTCATGCCGCTTCCGAGACCCGCACTGCTTGAGTGGTCTTCGTCCGGGAGCCCCTGATCCACGATAGTCTTGACAGGTTGCTCTAGGACCGCACGAAACTTGCGCACAAGCTTGAAAAGCTTTTGATGTGACCTGCGCGCACTGTCCCTCAACGACTCAATGTTCTTGTCTCTCCACTTGGACAACAACAAGACATCCTTCATGCTCCTATCCAGTGGTACCCTTCCCGCCTTGATTGTCTCGCTGACCTTGCGCTCATACCGGCTGTAGAAGGTGATGAAGTTCTGCACGGCATCCCCAACCAGGCCCAGAGCAGGTTCATCCAACACAAGCAGATTCAGTTGGTTTTTGAGCTGTCGGAGGAGATCCAAACGGGCACTAAACTGCCCAACGCTCGCGCCTGTAAAGTATGACTCTAGGATGCTCAAAAGCCTGACAGCATGGCTTTTGAGATCCAGACCCTGTTGCAGAATAGAGCAAGGCTCCAGGATCACTGCGCCATAGGCGATGAACCACCACGACCTGGCATTCTCGTCCTGCTTTTTGATCTCGACGTCAAGCAGCCGCGACCAGCTTGACAGTTCGAGGCGGCGCCAGTCGCAAATGGTATCCCTAAGTTTCTCGTACAACACGGTCGCTTTGTGAGCCTTGGTAGCCCAGCCGCCCTCGTGCCACTCGTAGACATGCGCATGTAAATGCTCAATTCCGGTGATGATCTTCGCCAGAGGGTCATCGATCGCCATTTCTAGGACTTTATCGCAGGACAGGACCACGTCTGCTAGGGTCTGGTGGTGGCCGATTTCATCAATCCCTTGCAGTTCTTGAAAGCGCTTCTTGATGGAATTGACGAGACCGAGGATCTTGCGAACCTCGGCAAGGTTGGCGTCCGTGTAGAAGTTGTAGTTGGAAGAATCAACACTGGAGTTAAAGGCCTTGACTTGCTCGTCAAAGGCCAAGATTGTCGCAGGGAGGAGCATACTATCCAGTTTAGGCCCGGCAACCGTATTGTCACGCGTCTCGCGGGCCAGCCTCCGAGCGACCTGCATGCACAGCCCCTTGATGCTTTGCTGTGGTTCCTGAACTGATAGGAAAATCTTCTTGTGTGCCTCGGCCAGCATGACGGACAACTCGCGGCCGCCTCGGAGAGGCTTTTTGCTCTTCGGTAGGCCGTCTTCACCCGGTGTGTAATCAGGGAAAAGCTGATCAAATTCTTCCTGATCATACTTTTCCTGGTCTTCCAGGCTTCCCTTAAATCTATAAAGGCTCGTATTAGCCTCCTCGACCTTGCGGTCCGCTTCCAGCTTCTTGGACCATTCTTCGTGAAAAGATGCCAATGACTCGTGAATTGAACGACGAAGGAAGACGGGGAGTTTGTCAAGCCCCTCTACCGCGACAACAGATTGAGCAAACGAGAGGAATTCAAGCGTGCGGATGGGCATACGCGCAGTCTCGGCCTTCCATACGGTACCATCGAGGAAAGGGGTGGCACCAACAAGAGCCTGCAGGTCAGCAGCCTCTTCAACGACCTTGTCTGACCCGGCGCCCCTGCCAATGGACAACCCCATCCTCAGACAACGGAGAAAGCTGACCAACGGCATCGTCAAGTCTTGGTACGCGCCAAATCTCGTGGTCAAGCGAGCAATCAACAGCATTGTGTTTTGCTCAACAAGTGCCAATTGCTCTACAGCTTCGCCAGGAGACGAGTCAATAGAGCGCAGGTGGGTGGCCGCGACATCGTTTCCAATCAATGTGTTCAAAGTATTGTTGAACTCTCCTTGCAGACTGCGAAGCTCGCCGCCACCTGGTCGATAAATCTGCTGAACCGAAGGCGGTTCACCCAACCCTTCAGCCTCTTCGATGAGAAGCTGAGAACGGACGTTGGTCCTTTGGCCGGTGAAAGTAAGTTCAAAGGCTTCAAGAGCACCAATCTGTTCCTGTAGGCTCTGGTAAAGTTCTTGATGCTCCTCAGCTTCGATTTGTGCGCGATGATGCGGGTCAAAGATCTTGTCTGGGACGAACAACTCGACACATCCCAGGGCGAAACGGACCCAGGCGAAGGACGTTGATGCAGATCGTGGTTGAAATCCCCTGGCTGATGCTGTTAGCGCCAGCAGAGCCTTCGAGAAATGCCTTTCGAACACGCTGTAGAGATGTGGAGGGAGGTGGTCTCCAATGACCAGCCGGAGACCGGCTTGTTCGAGCCAGGATCCGAAGCAGGCGCCAGGGGTAACGTGCATATCGCTACGCGCCAAAAGGCTCTCATAAATGGCCGTTATATGCCCCCCGTAGGACTTATCGTGCGCCGAAAACACCTCCTCCATCAACTTCACTAGCAAGTTCTCAACCTTAACAAGCGGATCAGTCGCCAGCACCTCCGACGCCGTAGCAAGTGCCTGTCCCATGATGGGCATCTCAATCTCAAGTGAGCGTAGCGCATCGAGACTCGCTGAGGACGCCGCATCGTACTTGAGCAGCAGCGACCTAGAAAGGGCGCCCTCCCAAGGATGAACGTCACTTGTTTCCTGGACAAGGATGTAATCCACCGCTTTCAGAGCGGTTTCCTTCAAGCATTGTAGACGCATCAAGCTGGTAGTGGGGATACTCGCTAGGATATCCACGTCTGATGAGCCGAGCTGCATTGTCGCGTCCAGGGAGACTTGATGCAGAACGAGGGCTTGCCTGAGGCTTTCAAAGCCAGAAACAAAGAAGGGCTGGTGGGTGGTGGAGTGTTCCCCGATCTTTGACTCAAGGGCGGTGATCTCGGATTGGAGGTCGTTGACGAGGCCGGTGGCGTCTCCTTTGCCGGTTCTGATGAGGGCGTACACCCGTGCCATGGAATCCTGGGTGGTACGCAAGGTAGACATGCTAGCCTCGACGCGCCAACGTAGCGAATCGAAGCGGTTGGCAAGACGCTCCATCTCCATGAACTGCTCCAGGGTCTGCGCATCTGGGATCGGGTCCGGGCGCAGTCGGTGCCAGAGGACTTCCATGCTGAGGCCGCTGGACAACTTGAATCCCACCACAAAATCACGCTCAAGAAACCCAGAAAGCGCAGAGAGTAGCTTGTGGTCAGGGGCATCCTGTAAAGCAGACATGCTGTGCTGCAGGAGATTTGATCCTTGAGTCAAGTGCGCTTGGAATCGGGCCTCCTCGAACGAGTTATTGATTAAAGACTCGAAAGTTCGTTTCCAGAAGAGGATCAGCCGCCTCAACACCGCACGGCGCTGTCTCCAGGAGCCAGGCTTGGCCGACGTATCGCAAAGAAACGCCTTGACTGTATGAAGAACAGACGAGAGAAACCGGACAGCGTTGACAGTCGAGTCTTTGGAGAGCGAAGCGACTTTGTCCGCAACCCAAGATCGCTGAAGGCGGTTCAATGAAGACGGTTTGCTGACATTGACCTTGCTGAATTGCGCATCCATCGCCGTCCGCGAGCTTTGAATAGCCAGATAGAACTCGTAGCAGCTGGCGAGCCAGTAAGCCAACCCTTCGCGGCTCTGTTCCAGGAGCCGAATCATGGGCGAGTTAAGAAGCGGGTGCAACGGCATCAGCATTTTGTCGGGAGTCTCAGTGTACAAGTTGCCAAGCGACGCTCTCAGGTTATTGGCGTCTTCGGACTTGATATAGGACAGGATTTGGCCCAGGTGCTGGATCGCTGTGGGCGACCGTAGAGGCGACGGCAAGGAATGGCTAAGTCCTTCCTGGGCGGCTTGTAGGTATGCTTCTAGGCAGTTGCTATCTCCAAGGGACAGAACGTCAAAAGCCAGCGGCGCAAGCTGCCCATCTTCTGCTTGTTGACACAACATGCTGGTAGCGGCATGAAACCGCTGCAGATTCCCATCAACGGGCGCAATGTGCTCCAACGCCACGGTGTCTGCAGGCAAGGCATCAAGGTAAATCTCAATTGAACGGTTCCTCATAGCCCGCGAAAGTTCGCCATACCGCGGATCAACCGTTAGAAAAATTCTAAAGTCGGGATGTGGTGTGATAATTCTCGGCTCTCCTCCCGGACCACTGTGTTCGTTGATGCTCAGAATGCCGTTGGGCCGTTCAAGGAGCGAATTGAGTCTGTCCAGCACAGATGCGCTGCACAAGTTGGCATTGTCTAGAACTAACCACGCTCCAGTCTCAACGGCTCGAACAATGACGCCGTCGAGCCACTCGAAACGCGGATTCTCCAGAGTCAGGGGTTTGCGCAGGACATCTGACGCCTCGGATAGTAGCGCGGCGAGCTCTTTTGGGAAAGAGGCATTGATTTGCAGAGTTTCGACTATCAGCAGGATGCTCTCGTACTGATGTGCTTCTCCGGTGAGGGAGTTCAGCGCAGCCATCAAGTCCAACACGGTATTAGGGACGGGGTTCGGAAGAGCGAGTAGGATCTGGTCCTGAAGTGCCTGCCGAAGCTTGGAGAGGCAAGCCTGAACTTCTCGCTGAGGATCCGCCTGCTCGAAGCCTCCGATGAGATCCATGGCATCCACATCGGCGTTGAGAGGGAAGATGACGAGCGACCTCCCCGCAAGTGCAGCAACATGGGCCAAGAGAGCCGACTTGCCACTGCCAGATGGACCGACCAAGATGCACGGCAGGTCCTGCTCAATCGAAATCATGATTGACTCAATCTCCTTCAGCCTCAGCACGGTATTGATGGCCGGATAAGAGGTCGGCTGAGATAGTGGGTTCCGCTTTAGCATTGCAAGCCCGACTTGGCCGAAATAGGGGTTAACATCGTGGTAGAGGCCATGGTTCTCTGGCACTCGCCCGAAGATATTGGCGAAAAGGCCATTCACTTGCTCTCGGTCTCGCACCGTCCTGAAGCGCTGTCGAATGATGACATCTAAGTAGTCGTCTGGCTTCCGACCAGCCAAGAGCGCATGGCGCGACGTCAGCAGGTCGCCCCAACGAAGGGTATCTCTGAGATTGAACTCCCAAGGAGAGCCCAGCGCGCCAAATGACCGGCGGCTGACAACCTCATCATCAAGTCTGGACATGAATTCAATGAGTTGGTGCTGAATTTCGCCAGCGATTGTGTCGAACTTCTTGGCGGTGATGTGAAGCAGATCCTCCTTCGTGAAGACGTCTGAGTACACAACGATGAAACGATTGACAAAGGAGCTGGGCAAGCCCTTCCGGCCGCCGCCTTGGTGATGGGGATTCTGGGCAGCAAACAGCTTGAAGTCAGGATGCCGTTTAAAAACCTGGTCCAATTCTGCAATGTAAACCTCTCCACGATGGTCGAGGCAGGCATTCAGACCTTCAAGAACCGTTTGAGATGCCAGGTTCATTTCCTGGCCGACACCCAGTCAGCAACCCCACCGTCAACAAACAACAGGAGAAGAAACTCACGTCAAGCAACACCCATTCTCCTTTCTGCATCGCCTCTAAGAAAGGCGCATTCTGCCACACAAAGTTTCCAGCCTCTGCCCCTTCGACCGGCACATCCGTACCAAACAAGTCCATCAAATCAGTCTGATCGGACAAGTTGATCCTGGTCAGCGGCCGCCCACACGCTCTCGCCAGTGCCGTAATCAGCGTTGTCTTGCCTACGCCAGGATTACCTTCTAGCAAGATGGGTTTGGTCCCCTGCAGCGCCCTGATGACGCGCATGGCGTTCATCTTGGTAGTCGGGACGCTAAACTCGTGTCCTGCGTCAATATTACCGCCAGCCATTGACCTGTCGATGCTGAAATCCCCGATTGCCAGCAATTTCTCGTCGATGCTGACTTGCGGTTCTTGAAAATAGGGTTGCGTGAGGTCAACGCCACACAGATTGCTGAGTTGCTCAAGACACATCCGTCGCTGTGAACCCATCTCTTTCGGGTCGACGGCCACCAGTGCGGATGGATTCGCGCCGATGGTGTCAATGAAGACCATTGCCGCGCCATGGAGGAGCGCGAGTTCCACGGAGGGGAAGTGAGCAGTGTTCATGAACTCTACCCAGGCGAGGATGTCCCGAACAGAGAAGGCTGTGGCGGAGGAAGGGCGGAAGGTCTTGCCAAACCACGAAGCAAACTCGACAATGATGCGCGAGATTGGCTTGGATTGCCTCTTGTTACCAGTGCGCGACTTGAACTTGCTGTCGAGCTTAGAGACCACGATGTCGTGGACATCGTCAACTTCTGAAAAGGCTGGCACCCAGACTTCAGTGAAGCGGTTGCGAAGTGCAGGGGAAAGTTCCTTCTTGCCGAAGTCGCCGCCGGGATTCATGGTAGCGAAGAACTGGAAGCCATCGATGGCTTGTACGAAGGAGTCGGTGATACCCTTCTCGGCGAGAAGGAGGCTGCGGTGTGGTTCAAGCACCGAGTTGAGACGCTCCAGGACCGAGTCGTCTGCGAGAGAAATCTCATCGAGCAGGAAGTATGCACCTTCTTTCATGGCGTGGACGAGACTGCCATCGCTCCACTCAAAGAGCGCCCTGCTCCTCGTGGTGCCTGAGTGGATTTTGGCCCTCAGGCTCTCGGGCAATTTGGCCAAACCTTCAGGGGCAAGGGAACGGTACCACTCTTGCAGAGCCTCTAACGAGTCTCTCTCTCTTCCCAGAATGTCTGCAGCCGCCTCAAGGTCCCGGAATAGCGAGTCCAGAATCGCCCCGCGGTTTCTTACCGGCCTTTGAGAGCCTATCAGATCTCCAGTCTCGGTGTTCTGGTGAGCATTGACAATATGCAACTCCTTCTTCTCAAACTCGGCCAGCAATTGGCAAACTGTAGTCTTGCCGCAGCCAGTTTCTCCTACCAACAGGACGGGCTCGTTGTTCTTGACAGCCCGCTTCACGAGGACATACAGCCGCCTCATAGCGCCCGTCCAAATGACGCCTTGGCTGTTTCTCGCTCGGACATTGCTCAACTCAGGCGCGGTTTCCAGGTCATAAAGACGAGTGGGGTCAATGGTAACCTTGAAGATCCCCTCGATGACCTTCTTGACTTCATCGCGTTCCTCCTGCTTGCGCACACGCTCGGCGAGCAACATAAAGCCGTGCTCTGCAAGCTCTTGCCGGGTATCCGCCTCACGCAAGGCCCACCGGAAGAGGTCTCTAAGCGTAGCAAAGCTGTTTTTCTGCTCAAAGACACGGCTCTCCTGGCGAAGACGAGTAAGTTGCTTGTACACAGACACGATGCGCCGGCAATCCGACGGCGCCGTGTTGCGGCTTCGTTTCTGAAGAATCGTTTCGAGCTCGCTCTCGGGGATGTCATCGAAATGCAGTTCAAGAAATCTGTTGCGAAAGGCTCGAGAAAGGACCTTTCTCCCTCCATACAAGCCTGGCGGGTTCTGGGTAGCAAACAGGCAAAAGTTTTCGGCTGGCCGTACGATCTCTTGAGTCTCGGGGATTAGGAGTTCTCGGTTGTCATCCAAGAGACGATTGAGGGCTTCGAGGACGTCAGTGGGTGCCAAATTCAGTTCGTCTAACACAATCCACGATCCCTCCCTCATGGCTTGGACGAGCACGCCCTCTTGGAACTTCAATTTTCCTTCAGAGTCTGACACGTATGTTCCGAGATATTCTTGAAGGTCGGTATGCTCGTGGTTGTTGATCCGGACAAACTTGTTTCCGGTGTAGTTGGCTAAGTACTCGATCATGCTTGTCTTGCCGGCTGACGTTGGCCCCTGGATCAAAATGGGATATCTTCGGGTGGAGGTGGCGCGGACCAGGTTCAAGAGATTTCTCTCGACGTAAGGGGTGATAATGTAGTCATCTCTCTCCTTCGGCATCTCATTTCCTTGGAGAAGCCAGTAGTGATGGTCTTTGTTCATATTCTTGAATGAGACATAATTCTTTCCGTCGGTGGGCCGCTTGGGGGGCTGAGTGAGAATATTTGACCGTTTCAACAGGTGCTGGTGAATCAAGGGCATGACGGTTTTCTCCGATTCCTCACTGAGCAGTGTCGTAAAGCACATGCAGAAGCCTTCATAAACAGCCCTCTCCAGACCGTAGAATGGAGCGACGTCATTGGCGTACGTCAAGACACGAGTCAGGGTACGAAGACTGAAATGAGGCACCTCGTTCGCTTGGTCAACCAACATCTTGAGCTCTGCCCGCTTCTTGATCTCAAGGTAGAGGTCGGCAACATCATCGGCCAGCCGATCGATACTGCTGTTGTTACCTTTCAGGTACGTTTTTATGATGGTAAGCAGGTCCTTCTTGTCTCGGTCTGGGCTTCCAACGTAGATTTCGGTAAATCTTGATCTCAGGCCAAGCGGGAGATCACGCTTGCCAACATCGGTGGCCGGATTCATGGCGCCAAAGACACGGAAATTCGGGTGAGCTTGGATTCTCTCTATCTCTCCCGTCTCAGAAAGAAGAAGAGAGGGGTTGGTCTGGAAAAGCCCAGCAATGCTCTCCAGGGTGTCTGGAGAGGCGAGATTGATCTCGTCGAGAAGAACCCAGTCGCCGTTTCTCGCAGCCTTGACGATTTTGCCCTCGACGAAGGCGAAAGCGAAACCGGCAGAGCCGCTCGCTACCTGTCTATCAAACTGGTCAAGGCTCTGCGAGAACATCTCCCATCGCGGTTTGAGATCGTGCAGGCGCTGTAGTTTCGTTGATTCGGTTTTGCGGCGCTTCGCAGGCTGGCCATTTGCGCTCTCAGCCCGAGTCTGGCTGTTCTCCAGTTTGGCTAAGATTGCCTCGAACATCTTGGGGGCTTTCCGCCATTCCTTGGATACTTCTTTCCAGCGGCCCTTTGTGAACCGCTTCGAGATGCGTTCGAGGTACTCCGTATTCTTCTCGGCAGAAACACCCGTCTTCTCGAGGAGATCCTCAAACTCCTCCTTCAAAGGCATAGCAAGACTCTGCGAACTGATGGGCTTGAACCCGCCTAGAAGGTCTCCTGCCTCGCTCTGTTGCGACAAGTTGACCGCCACCAGCTGGCGGCCAAAAGACTCGGCCAACTGCTGAACCACGGTTGTCTTGCCGATACCGGTCTCACCGACCAGCAGCAACGGCTCCCGGTGCTTGACAGCGACAGCAATCTGCTCGAGCAGCCTCTTGGCATGGACCGTGGTAGCGAACGGTCTTTTTGACTTGCTGACCCTACTTGTCCGTCTTGGCTTGATGAATGAAGCACGCCCGATGGTCAACCGGGACTCGCTATCGTCCAGTTCTGGAATGTAGCTAGTCAAGTAATGTTGAACCCTCTCGGAAGAAAGGTGCATCTCTTTGGCTATTGCCGCAACCAGGATCTTGCGGGCCGAAGGCTCATGCATGCTGCTGACGAAACAGTCGACTGCCTCGAGGAACATCCGATCTCTCGTGGTGTCCGTGATGGGCTCGTCGCCGGTCTTGCAGCCAGCCGCACGCAAGATGTCGTCGAGTCTCCCGCACCATTTCAGGAGATCTCGAGTGCCAATAGGTCTATCGAGGGCAGTCCGGCCGAGGGAAAGGCGAGTTGAGCCGCTGGTGCATGCGATAAGCTGGTCGAAAACGGCTAGCACGCCCGGGGTATACTTATGTAACAGAGGATATCTGCCGTTGATGACCTCTTTCAAGTCATCCCGAGGCAGCGCCTTGACATGGAGAAGATGCCAGAGACGCAGACCGAGTAGGTTCGGCAGATTCTCCTTGTCGTTCATGCCGAGCACGGTCCGGACTGTGGCAAACATCCGGAACCCAGAAGACGCATGAATCCTCTCCCCACGGCCAGGGATCAAAAGCTCTCCACGCTCAATGAGTGGTAGCAGCGTGCTCATGACCTCAGTTGGCGCTCGGTCAAGATCCTCGATCAGGACCCACCTGCCCTCCCTGACCGCCGTCGTCAACACGCCTGGGCGCCACTGGAAGGAGCCGGGCTTCGAATCTGTTGTGTACAAGCCGAGAAGCATCTTTGCGTCGGTTTGTTCGTTGAGGTGGAGCGTAACCATCTCCCTCTGCTTGCCTAATTCTCTCGCAAATTCGTGAACCAGGGACGTTTTACCGGCCCCGGACAAGCCGTGAAGCAGGATGGGCCCTGGCTGCTGCAACATGCTGCCGAGATTTTCAAGGTTCTCAACGGTGGTCGGGGTGAGTGCCAGGGTGCTGGGAGTGTTCACAGGGCCCAGAGGCCGGGGGAGGACTGTCTTGCCATACTTGACAACAAGAGGAGTTAGATTTTGCATCGGGATGCGTGACTGAGAAGGCTCAGCCTCAGCAGACCCATCTGCCTGAAGACTACTGCGAAGCCGCCGGATCTCTTGATTCCTTGCGTCCTCGTACAGGCTCAGAAACGCATATTCCGCCCTCCTCCCGTCCAAATCCGCAACAAGACTGGTGCCTTTCGAAATATACTTGGCCAGCACAGCCTCGAGTTTCTGGTCCGCCGCATCATAAAGCTGGCAAAATATCCGGATGGCGAGATATCTGACGGCAGGGTCCTGGTGGGTGAACAGAGACTGAAGTTGGGATGGTCTTGACAGGGGCGAGAAGGTCCGTTTGTCAAAGTTGTTGAGCCTCCATAACGCCAAGAGGACGGCCACAAGGTCTGCATCTTGAAAATATGTCAAGTCCAAGGAATCTAGTGTCTTTACACCAACACCTCGCCCCGCTGCTCCGTTTCCTTGGTCTTGGAGATGAGAGATGAGAAAGACGGACAAAGACGGCGAGAAGGGCAATATCCGGGCAAACGAAGTGAGAACTCTGACATCGAGCTTCGGGTAAGATATTATCCACCTGGCGCAGATATCTGCAAACGCCGACTCAAAGTGGGCGAATATCCTGTCTGTGGCCTGGGCGACGAGGGCTGCATTGGCGACAGCCTCTAATAACTGAGTCGAGCTGTGGTCTTGAATTATGAGCAGCAGCTCGCGCGGCAAAAATTGTAATGTTGCCGCATCGCCAAGCAGGGATTTCCTCTGCTGGCCCACGTCTATCGTAGCCATTCTCGGCGTCGAAAATGGCGTTTTTTCGTCGATGTCGATACGTGCAAGTTGCAACATGCAACTCGATGTCCTCTTCAACATTCACCTTTTTTTTTTCTTCACTGAGAAATTCAGGGTGGGGCAGCTCCAGCACCCTGCGTTGTTGCGGGTGGGGGGGCTGCAGCAGTCTGACAAGGGTGAACGACGCGCTGGAAAGCCCCCTGTCAGCTTCACCCCAGACGCTCCACAGAAGGTTGGACTCTGTTTGCTGCTCCAGCCGTCACCAGCTGTCTTGCCAGACCAACCAATCAGTCGCGCGCCGGTAGACTTTTTGAACGACGGACCGAAAAAATCTCGGGGATTCACGACAACAGCAGCACCCCATCGCGAGACCAACCCGAACGCCCGACGCCGCAACAGGCCGATCTCCGCCGTTTTCTAGCTCTCTTTCCCATCTTCAATTTCCCGCCATGTCGCTGCCGTGCAGGTACGCAGCACAATGCTGCGCCCGTCAGCTCCGCGCGAGCAGCGCTGCCCCGATCCGCGCCTCGAGCTCCTTCATCCAGCAGCAGCGCATGACGCGGAGGTACAACTCGACCGAGGCCGCCGTCAGCCCCAAGATTTCGGCCATTGTCGATCAGATTAGCCAATTGACCCTGCTGGAGACGGCAGACCTCGTTTCAAACTTGAAGGTGCGGAGGAAAAAGAGGATGAAGCCGCGTGCGGCCGCGTTCGACATGATCTTGCTTTTGTCAAACCGGGCTCAGCTATGCTAACACGACCTGTCCGGTTAATAGTCGCGCCTCAACATTCCCGATCTCCCCGTCGGCGGCTTTGCCGCTGCCCCTGCCGCCCCTACCGCCGCACCAGTCGAGGAGGAGGATGCTGCTCCGGCAGCGGCTGAGAAGACCCTCTTCAGCTTGAAGCTGATGTCCTTCGACGCCGGCTCCAAGCCCAAAGTTATCAAGGAGATCAAGAACATGCTCGGTCTCAGCTTAGTAGACTCCAAGAAGTTCGTTGAGAGCGCGCCCAAGATGATGAAGGAGTCGGTACCGAAGGACGAGGCCGAGAAGATCGTGGCGACACTGAAGGAGCTGGGCGCCGTGGTGGTGTTGGAGTAAGGTTGAGGCCTTAAAGAAGGGTTCTGTGGCGCCTGTTCAGGAGGTGGCCCGGCTACATACCCCAATGGTCTGAGAGACGGAAGGGTGGACCGGCACCAGCACCAGCATCAGGCGGGCCGGGCCGGCATGTTACGATTACAACCAGCCTGCGGCTCTTCCGCTGCATGTACAAAAGAGCATGTAACATTATAACTCGACATATTCCAACAAATTCCTGCGGTGGGCATTAATGATGATGCTCGTGTTGCCATGCCAGTGACATTTTCATTGCACCATCAAAATGTATCTTTGATAAACATTCCCAGTTAATGCATACCAAAGGTCATGCAGTGATCCCTCGCCTCTTGCCCTCGCAACGCCGTTCTCAGTAATTGCCATACAACCCATAAACGCCACGCAATGCAGGTACCCCGAGTCCATCCATCTCCCAGAAACGGCTCTCAATGCGCCCCGTTTGCTCCATCCCTCCGATGAACACACCGACGCGCCTCGAATTCCGCCTTCCACTCCGCCCACTCCTCTTCGCCCATCCGGTGGTCATCCTCCCCAAGATCACTAGTCTCCTCCCACAACTTCTCCATCTCCGCATCTTCACCTGGGGGGACGGCCCAGACATGTTCCCTCTGCCTTTTGTGTCGTTCTCGGTCCTCCTCGATTCTTTGCTCTATCTGCTTCTTGTCCAGCTTGGGCGGGGCGTGGCGGCTTTTACTATAAAGTGGAAGCGTGCGTGAGGGGGGCATGTCGCCAAGGTTATCAGTGGTGCTGTCGCCATTGGCCGGAGGGGGTGAGGACATGGCAATATCTTGGGCGGAGGCGTCGCGGTCTTTGAGGACCTCTTCAATTTCGGTTACGGCTTGGGCTTCGAGAAAGGATTTGGTCTGCATTGCATGGAGCACCTGCAGGGGTTGATTAGTGCCACAGACGTAGGAGAGGGTTGGGGACAGCATTCTGTCTAACCTTCCGAACAACCTTGACGTTGGCCGCCCCTGACCCGTCATCTGGCGCCACTGCATCCACGACACGGATGATATCGCGCTGCATCATGCGCACATAATCGACGTAGCCGTCCTTATTGGCCATGTCGAGGAAGTGCTCGATGAAGTACATGATGTTGGCTCGCGTGTTCATGTTGTTCTGTCGATATCCTCCCATTAGCAACCAACTTCCACCCCTTAGGAAAACGCGCGGAAACCCACCCTCTCGAGCTGCTCCAAGATGCATGAGTGCAAGTCCTCTGCCATATCTCTGTTTTTCAAGGCATATTGCGCGGCCTTCTGTGCCGACGTCACCGACGCGTTGAGCTGGCGGAGCTGGCTCGTAAACCGCATGCGCACTTCGAAAGGGTCTGCCATTGTGCTGTTGTTCTCTTGTCGTCGGCCTCGTGCGCTTGCTTCTAGGTTGCCGAATGTTTTATGGTCGAAGTAGCGGCATTCGCTATACGGCAGGGTCGGACGCCTTGATCTTGTTTCAAAAACTGTGCATGGGAGGAGCTGATGTTGATGCCGCACTCGATGCTGCTCCTGCAGGTCCCCGCCATTCTGTGCTGTCGCGCTCTCTCTACAAGATCTCTCGGTCTTGGCGCGCTGCTGGCAGCTGCAGGGTTCTGCCGTCAACCAGGGATGACGTGCAGCTCTTTTCACGCTGCTACTAACCGACTCAGGCAGGCGGTGAACAGGTCGAGGACGCGGGCTGGCGGGGGAGGGGTCCTCTGGCCACTCGCGGCCGATTGTTGGTCTGAAATTTACACGGAAAGTTTGAGAGACGGGGCAAGGTGCTGCTGGTTGGAGATTGAAATGAAAGTCGAGAGCCCTGTTGCTTGTAAATATTGAACTGGTGTTAGGATCCTAAGATTGAAAGCTTTTATTCCCTGTCTACATCCTTTGAACCGCCAGTTACCGAGTCCGACCCGCTGTTCTTTTTTGAGAACCATTCTCCCACCTTACACAGGATTTGTATTCATACACCAACTCTTTCTCCTTTACATCTCCGAATCTCGGCCCCGGTTTCTCTCTCCAACAACACCAAACGACCACCAGCAGACAGCAAGATGAATGCGCTTCAGCTTGGCGGCAGCTCTTCGGAGCTTACCATGGCCGTCCTTGGCTGCGGTATGTCTCCCTTTTTCCCTCCTCCTGAAATACAACCCGCGAAACTAACTTGTCCAGGCACGATGGGCATTGCCATCCTCTCTGGCATCCTCGCCTCCATCGACGAGATGCAAGACACCAACGTCAAGTCCTTCGCCTCGGGCACCTCAACGCCGCTCTATGAAACTTCCACCGCCACCCGCCTCCCCTCGCGCTTCATCGCCTGCGTCCGCCGCCCAGAATCCGTGAAGAAGCTCAAAACTACATTCGCCGCCCACCTCTCAGCCGTCTCCATCGCCCACAACGCCAACGTTCCCTCCGTCCAGAAATCCGACATCATCCTCCTCGCCTGCAAGCCCTACATGGTGCAGGAAGTCCTGTCCGAGCCCGGCATGGCCGCCGCGCTGGAAGGCAAACTCCTCATCAGCATCCTCGCGGGCGTGACCGAGTCGCAAATCGAGTCGATCCTCGCCGCCGCCAACGACGGCCAACCCGTGCGCTGCCGCGTGGTGCGCGCCATGCCCAACACCGCCTCGCTCATCCGCGAGAGCATGACCGTCATCGGCATCTCCAACCCGCCCCTGGACCCGGACAACCTCGGCCTGGTCACCTGGATCTTCAAGCGCATCGGCGAGGTCGTGTACCTGCCGCCGTCGACCATGGACGTGTGCACGTCGCTGTGCGGGTCCGGCCCGGCGTTTTTCGCGCTGATGCTCGAGGCGGCGATTGATGGCGCCGTGGCCATGGGGTTGCCGCGCGCCGAGGCCCAGAGGATGGCTGCGCAGACGATGAAAGGCGCGGCGGGCTTGGTGTTGAACGGGGATCACCCTGCATTATTGAGGGACAAGGTCAGCACGCCGGGAGGGTGTACCATTGGGGGGTTGTTGGTGTTGGAGGAGGGGAGGGTGAGGGGGACGGTTGCGAGGGCAGTGAGGGAGGCGACGGTTGTGGCGAGCCAGCTTGGGCAGGGCGTGCAGGGGGTGAACGGGACGAGGTTCCCTGGGAGCCAGTTTCAGTAGTGTGCTGGAGGGAGCGTGAATATGGCGTTCTCATTTCCTTTAAAGGCGGTCGGAGCTAGAGCTGGGAACTAGACATGAGGAAACGGCGTGATTTTGTAAAACTATTACTAAACCACGAAGCTTTCAAAAATACCAACGTACCACCTGCCTGCGTAAGACTGGGAATGCTACCCCCAAACGCCGTAGTGTACAACATAACACCAGAGACAACCCATGCTACACAACGCTCATTATCAATTCGCCCGTCCTCACCAAGCCGGACGCAACCAAAACCAAACCAAAATATGGTTGTTGCTTGGGGGCACCACCTCACTCATCCTCAACGCGAGCCTTCTTGCTAACCGACTGTTCCCCATCCTCCACCGCCTTGCGCTTCCCGTTTGCCGCGACCGACCCATTGGCAACAGCCCCAACATTTTGTTGCTCTTCCGCAGTCTGCTGCGTTTGCTCCTCAGACTCGATCTGCTGCTCCTCAGCCTTGATCAGCAGACGCGCGTAGTCAAACTCGACACTGGACACCGTCTCGTCAAGCTTAGCAATCCGCTCGGGAATTTCAAGCTCACCGAGCGCGTCCCTGTTGTGCTTGTATAACCTCTTCTTGAGCATGAGTTTGAAGAGGCGGTACTCGTGCTGCTGCTCCTTGGTCGCTCTGGGCGCGGACTTCTCCGGAGAAATCCCCGGCCGGACGGGCGCGGGCAGTTTCGACATGAGGTGCATCTCGAGGACGCGTGCAAATTGGCGCGGTGCCATCTTCGCTTTTGCGCGCACCGCGTCGTAGGCGGCTTTGTCAACGATGTTGTTCGGCACCGACCCGTTCTTGAGAATGGTAATGTCCGTGTTGATGTGCAGTGCTTGAAATTCGGGAAGTTTGCGCAGCCACTGGAGATCCGCGATGTCGCGCAGGTCGTCAAACGCCTCGTTAGGGTCCTCGACCGTGATCTCGACCGTCTGCGGGTGCTTGATGTATTCCTCAAAGATGTGGCTGTATAACCTCGGGCCCAGCCCCTTTCCTTGGAAGGGTGGGAGGATGATGAATTGTGAGATTCTTGTCCGGCAGGGAAGCTGAGACAGATCGAAGTCTTGGCTGAGCGTCGCTTTTTCCAGGTCGATCTCTGATGGGGAGAGGGGAGGCGTAGGCAGCCGGAAGTGGAAGAAGCGGTACACTGTGCCGTAGCCAGCGAAGACGTAAGGGTTATTACTGGCCGCGTTGATAGCTGCCTTCTTCTGGTATAGAAGGAAAATTGTCCACCGGTCGGCATCCTCGTCATCGACGTCAATCGGACTCCCCCCCTCAATAAAGAGTGGCACGAGAATCTGGATGCGATTGACTAGCTGTTTCACGGCGGGGTCGGCCAGGTTTCCCTTCCAGATCTCAAAGGCACTGTCCCGAGTGCTGAACGTCGTAGCCAGCTCGCCCGGAGGAGTCCAGTCTTCCCGGAGGTTCTTGATCGCTGCCTCAAAATCGTTCTTCTTTTGGAAGGCCACCTCAGGGAGAAAATCATGTAGTATGCCATCGATGTCCGTCGCCTCTGTCTCTCCTACCGCGGGGAACTTCTTGCTGTAGGACACAGAGAGGTGCGGTCGCATGTCGCTCGCATTGTACCGGAGGTTGATCTCGAGGTTCTGGTAGCCAAATATCTCCTCGCTATCGCCAAATATCGGGTATGTGAACTTGGGGTGGAAGCCGTGGCCAATGGTCCTGACGCCGTTCGGCGAAGGGGAAACGAGCGACAGAAGCAGCGCGTCGTTGGACGCCGTCGACCCTATGAAATATTAGTGTTCGGAAACTGAAAATCGACAGTTCATATCCTCACAATCATCGCCTGAGGACATGTTGTTGATGTTTTCCCCTGCGATTCTAATAAGCCTGGTAAATTTTGCTGTGCAAAGTCGTAGGAAGTACTTGGGAAAGTCGAAGCTTTTCGGGCCCGTAAGGATCGCGACGCGCTGCGCGGGCGCGGTTCAAGAGAGGCACCCCTGGCTAATTGAGTGGAAAGCTTGCCGCAGAAGGCCCCACACAGTATTTATCTCTCCACACTCGCCAGCTCCAGCGGACACATTGCTCTATTTCTCTCGAACTTACTATTTATCTACTAATTCCTTACTTTTTATTTCTCTGCTCGTTTGGTTTTCGTTCTTTTTTCTCTCTTTCGATATCTTTTTCTTTTATTCTTTCGGGCCATCCCTCAACAGTCCCGTCTGGCATTATACACAGTGCACAAACGCCAGGAACAACCGAAGAGCAGATTGCGCTAACCGGGTATAGTCAAGTGCCACGGGATCGGCGGGATCGAGCTGCGAGTTGCGGCGGGGCAATGCTTCGGTTGATGTGGCTCCAGGCTGAATGAAGAAGCTCCAACAAAACACTTTGAACCAACTTACCCAGCCGTGCCAGCCTAGCGCACACGCAACACTAGCAATCCTTTCTCTGCGCTGACTGCTTCATTGATTTGCGCCAATGAGTTGACAAGAGAGTGTTCAGCATATCAATCTCCTGGCGGTGCTCTGATTGACAACTGCCCGAGATGGCCGGTTTGATATTTCTAATCGCGACCTCAGTAAGTGGCACCACCACAGCGTCCCAGAACATTGACAATGATGGAATGATAAGCTAACTACTTGTTCTAATAGGTGGTCATGGCGGTCGCGTATGTCGAACTTGGTTGTCTCGCGTCTTCAATTCCCAGTGCAAGCTAACGAGTTGTGCGGCAGCTCCTTCCTTGCCGGCGCTCTCCCGCTATCGTTCTCTTTGTCGCAGTCACAGCTCCGGCTCATTGCTTCCCTTGGAGCAGGATTGCTCATCGGCAGCTGCTTGATTGTCATTCTGCCAGAAGGAATCGAGGCTCTTGCCGCCGCGACACAGCACTCACACAAAACGCCTCAGCCGAAGGGCCGAGAGTTGGATGGGATATCGAGAAGGGCTGACGAGGCTGGGGAATCGCAACCCGAACTGCCGGCATTTAACATCGGCTTCGCTCTAGTCATTGGCTTTGCGCTGATGTTTCTCGTCGATCGGCTGCCCCGCCATGCGACCGATAGGTTCCAGGCCGCGCCGGCCAGCAGGCACGTCAGCTTGGAAAATTTGGCTGGATCAAGCATGTCTGGAGAGGAGGAAGCTGAGGGGTTTCTGGGTTCCCTTACACCGTCACCTAAGCAGACCCGCAGTCTGGCTACCACGACGGGCCTCGTCATCCATGCCGCGGCGGACGGTATTGCGATGGGAGCATCAGCCACGACCTCCAATCTGAATGTCGGGTTGATCATCTTCTTTGCAATTCTGGTGCACAAAGCTCCGGCCGCGTTCGGATTGACCTCGATCCTGCTGAAACAAGGGCTATCAAAACGGGCGATACGCATGCATCTTATGGTCTTTAGCTTGGCGGCGCCAGCTGGAGCATTGGCGACCTATTTCATCGTTTCCCTCATAGGAGGGAAGGGCATGGAGGGCGAGTCAGCACAGTGGTGGACTGGCATGCTTCTCCTCTTTAGCGCCGGCACGTTCTTGTAAGAGGTGTCTGTCCCCATGCTCTGTAAATCGTACTGACACCGGGCATTAGGTATGTTGCCATGCATGCGATGCAGGAGGAAAACAATTCGGCGGGCCATGACCACCACTCGAGCGGGAACGGATATGCCGAGGGTAGTGGTTCATCGCACAGGAAGCAAAGCAAGTTGCAGATGCGGGATACTGTTGTGACAGTGGTGGGTTTTCTGTTGCCGTTATTGACGCGGTTCGGCCATCACCATCATTAAGGTGGTTTATTTAGTCCTTCATGTCAGGCGTTCTGGGTAGACTGGGGAGCGATATGTTCATCCGGGCATAAACTGCGATGGGATTTTGGCGGGCGTTCTGGTACACAGCGTTTAAACAGCGACTTATCATGTTGCGTGTTGCGTCATGTTGTTGAGAGACGCGGTCTATGCTCGGCTTTGAATTTCTGTTACCATCTAAGCAACCCGCGTTCCAAGTTCAATTTATTGGCAACTGCCTGCCCTCCATGGATATGCACCGTCAGCATCAGCTGCCATGACCTCGGGATTGCGGTGGCTTGATGACGCAACTCTCATGAGACGAACGGCTGCTCCACTTGCAGCTCAGACCAGCCGAGTCCCAGCAAGCGAAAACGCGCCAACGGAGGCTAAATTTTAGCACGGTCCAGAGCAAGTGGGGTGCGTTTCAGCATCCGTCCTGGTCGTTTCAACCGATGTGTTGAACAAGATGCGTCTGACATTGATTGCATCCCCGGAAGAGGAGAGACAGAAGTAACATCTTTTGGTCTCATCTCATCTCTTTATTGCCAGGATCAGACCAACCTGTTGGGCTCAGAAGTTTGCACGTAGTATGGACCAACTTCAAGCATCCCGGAAGATACCTGTTACGGCGGCTGAGTGCGGTTGGGGAGCCGGGGGGAGGAGGCTGTCATCAAACCAGCCGCACAAACCCCCAGGGCAATCGTGCCATCAGCACCTCCCAATCTGCACGGTCTGGTATTCGGCCAGTACATCCTCTTCGGAAGGAATAGCAATTATCTCATGATGGAGTATGCCGGCGAACAGTGTCTTACTTACAAACCGGTCATCGCAATTATTGAGGACCAAGGAATAGGGAGTAAAACGAACGAGCCGAACTCAGTCCTCACCTACCCTCCTTGTGTCCATGGCCCCCATCCGAAATCTGACCCATCCGCATGCATAGGATGGAGCAGTATGGGCATGACAGACGGACACAGCAGCAATCTCGATGCAGGCTGATGCAATCTTTGGCGGTGCCGTGTGCCTCATGCGGGCGGCGGCACAGCCCGACTGACCAAAAGCAACACATTGGGCCCGGAAGTTGGGTAACTTCCGAAGCGAAAGCCGTCACTCTTTCATTCACGGGGTTACTTCCGGGTTGACATCGTTAGGTTCAGACAGATTGCCCGCATTGGGACCGAGTCGCTTGCTGTTCGGCGGAAGAAAAGTCGGCGAGTACTGTAGCTCGGCTCGAGTTCGCCGCCCGATTGATGTTCATTGTAGGTAACGTAGAGGCTGTAAAAGACAAGATCCACTGACATGAACTGTTTGGATTTTCGGGAGACCTCGCCGCTTGCAGAAAGATCCGAAGCGCGCAAACGCTGCAACGCGCCCAAGCGGCGGCGATGTTAACCGTGTTGACATGGGAAGTGTGTTTGTTGCCAGCGCCGCAAGTGGATGCTTACATGCAGGACTCGGTGGCCAGCCTGTCCTGGCCAGTGGATGTGGAAGGAAGAGCTGCTGTGCTCCGCTGTTGCTGGGCGCTGGACTCGACAACGAGGCGAGAAAGGATGCCCAATTGTGCCAGCGCAGTATAAGACCCATACAGAAAGGCAAGATCAGGTACGGTGTGCATGCTTGAAAAATGCCGCCAGCGAAACGGCGGTCGTTCCGTCTCCGAACCAGCTTCCGTGACTTGCCCGCTCCCCGTCGTGGCTCCATTTGGTCAAAGGGTTCGAGGGAGGGGGGTGAGGCCCGGCAGGGCCTTGCTGCTGCCCTGGCGGGCCTGGGCGGCGTTGAGAAGTGGGCCCGTGCCATTTGTGGGGCGGCTGCACGCAGCAGCGGGTGCAGTCTGCCAAGTACCACCCCTGGCCGGGTCAGCCTGCTCCTCATTCGGCGCATGGGAATTCAGGGAAGGGACGCCCCTTCCCGCCTCGTATTTCTTCCTTTCCTCAGCCCTCACATCCAACCCCAAAGCCGCCGTTGGCCTTCTGCACGACCTAAAACTGCCCTCCCTTGATACCCGCGATCTTGACGGCGACCCCGGAAGTCCTCTCTCATGGATTAGTGCATCAGTGCATTTTCGCCGGTCAACCATCCCTTCCTTCGACCTCGTTCAACCTGTGCGCTTCGCGCCCCTTTTCTCGACCACGCCCCGCCTCTTCCTCGCCTCGATCCACTCGTCGTCATCTTCTTTGCGAGCATCCCCGGATCCGGGCTGCCGACTGTGTCCTGCTCTCTTTGCTCCGTTGGCAAGGTCTACTGCAGACTTGCAGCGCATTCGTGACCCGTGTCCTTGCATCTCGAATCCGAATCCGTGACAGCTCGGGGCCCGGTCATTCGACGTCATCAGTTTGACCTTCCAACAACTGCTACGATCGGCTGTGACTGGCATAACCTTCCTTAGCAACCTTCTATATCGGTGGAGTCTTTGGTTCGGTTGCTTTGATTCCAACGTCGCGCCGTGAAACAGCGGCGGAGGTCTCGACTTCGCCGGTTCGCCACGTACAGAAATTCGAGATGCCACCATACAACCGACCACTCAGTTTTTCTGAGCGCAGGGGTGCCGTGTTTAACGAGGAGTTGTCCTTGAATACGCACAATGTGAAGTTGTCACAGCAGCGCCCGAGAGGGCCACCGACACCGAGCATGAGCACGCCAGCAGCCGATTTCGAGCAAGTCACAGGCTCGCCCCCACCCCCACCGACGCCCGCCGCCTCTCCCGGACCATCACACTCGAGATTGAACTGGAGCAACGCCGGAGAGGACGAGGAGGCCTATCTCTCAGGGCTGCGGAAATACTTTGTGCAGTGCAACGGTGGGCAGAGGACCCGGCTGCTCGCGGACCTCTTGAACCTTTGCACCAGCGGGCAACTGAGCTTTGTGCATCAGTTCGTGAGCCCTCTGCTCAAAAAGGATCCCTTCACAACCCTGCCAGACGAGCTGTGTCTTCGAGTGCGTCTTCGATTCTCGAGCTCCGACCTAGACGTCTATGACTAACATTTTGCAGATCCTTTCCTTCATCGATGACCCGAAGGTGCTCGCACGCGCATCACAGGTGTCGAGAAGATGGCGAGATTTGCTGAGTGATGACATGACGTGGAAGAACCTATGCGTGAAACACGACTACCAGCGGAGGCTCTCTGGGGTGCAACAGCCGCTCCACACGGCCAGACCTGAGATCTATTCCTTTGGTCATTTGGATGACGAGTCCGGGGGCCACAGTTTCTCCGGCGCGCTTACTTCTACCTCGTTGCCGGCCACTTTTGAGGGCAGCGCCAATGCGCGGCCTGTGCTCGGGTCGTACAAGTCGCATTTCAAACAGAGGTACTTGGTTGATGCTGCTTGGCGGTCCGGCGGCCACAATGTGTCGCGCAACATTACTCAGGATGGCGGCGTTGTCACAAGTCTGCATCTCACTTCCAAGTACATCATCGTGGCTCTTGATAATGCCAAGATCCATGTGTTTGATACCGAGGGGAATGCGTTACGCACACTGCAGGGCCACGTGATGGGTGTCTGGGCTATGGTGCCTTGGGACGACATTCTGGTCAGCGGTGGCTGCGATCGTGATGTTCGCGTTTGGGATCTGTCTACCGGGTAGGTTCTGGCGGGTCCCGATGTTGTATCCGGCATTCCTGAATGGCTGACTGATTGACTCTTCCAGTACCTGCCTGCATACTCTGCGGGGCCACACTTCAACAGTTCGCTGCCTCAAGATGTCAGATGCCAACACCGCGATATCTGGGTCTAGGGACACGACTCTCAGGATATGGGACATTAGGACCGGTCTCTGCAAGAACGTGCTCGTGGGCCACCAGGCAAGCGTCCGCTGCCTCGAAATCAAGGGTGATATCGTGGTTTCCGGCAGCTACGATGCTACCGCCAAAGTATGGAGCATCTCGGAGGGCAGGTGTCTGCACACTCTCCAGGGGCACTACAGCCATATCTATGCCATTGCTTTTGATGGCCAGAGGGTAGCCACTGGAAGTCTGGATACTAGCGTCAGGATATGGAACGCTCAGACTGGGTAAGTTGTCTTGAATAACCGTATCTTGGTGTCAAAACTGACTCTTCGTGTTCAGCGAGTGCCAGGCCATCCTACAGGGTCATACGTCTCTCGTCGGACAATTGCAGATGCGTGGTGGCACGCTTGTCACGGGCGGCAGTGACGGTTCGGTGAGAGTGTGGTCGCTCGAGAGGTTCTGCGCCATCCACCGCCTTGCCGCGCACGATAATAGCGTCACGAGTCTGCAGTTCGACGATACTCGGGTTGTCAGCGGCGGTAGCGACGGGCGGGTCAAGGTTTGGGATCTCAAGACTGGTCACCTTGTCCGCGAGCTGGTAACCCAGGGCGAGGCAGTCTGGCGCGTGGCCTTTGAGGAGGAGAAGTGTGTTGCTATGGCATTGAAGAATAGCCGGACCGTCATGGAGGTAAGCAAACAGAAGCCCACCTCGAATGGTCTGGGATAGCCACTAACGGAATCATCAGGTGTGGTCCTTCTCGCCACCGGCGGAGATGCTCGATGTCGAGCAATCGATGTTGCCTTCGAAGCGGAGGCTTGACGGCCCCGTGCCAGACCGACCGCTGAGCGCTTTCTCGCTGGACTACCGAGGTTCTGGCTCCGCAAGCGGGATACAGGACGTGGACATGACGGATGCCGGCCCGTCGACGGCACCTCTTCAACAGAGCGGCCCGACATTCTTCCACGACGAATAATATAACACATCATGACAATCACCTTTCGAGGTGCGGCGAGCGCATCTTATTCGTTTCTTTTTTTCTCGCAGATACCCCTCCTTACAAGCGGCTCGCACACACAAGACTAGCGATTTTACGTTGCGCCGGCAGACGACAACAACATACGGAGATACGATAGTGAGGGGAATTAGGGTTTCTGGGCTATCCCGGGATTGGGACGCAGAGTGGCGGACGCAAAGTGGCATTGCTATGGCGTTTCGAAGATACAAACAATTAGCATGGTTTCGGTAAAGATATCAGGGGCGTAACAGCAAACAAGCATTGGGAGGGAGGGATTCAAACCCAGGTCTCACAATTTGGGTTTTATTATTACAGGCCGGTATTGTGCTGTTAGGAGTACTGGAGGATTGCCACTCACTGATGTTGAGATTATGCCGGGACTGGCGTCGTGTTGAATCGGCACCGTCCTCGCGGAGTTGGTATTAGAGTTGTCAGTTTAGGTGTGTTTGATGTAGTAAGTGTAACCAAAGTGGTTCATCATATTGCACGCGGCTGGATCCCAAACATCTTTGGACTTTACAAAGATCGGACAGACATGCATCCTGGGATTCAAGGAAAGATTTTATTCCGGTCCTTTCAGTCTGGACTGTGGTTGTCCCTGGGGTCACCTCCGGACTCTATGCAGTCTTCGATCCAGCCCCGGCGTAAAATTGCACGTAGAGCCAAGATGGTATTCATGATACAATGGCTGATGATTCATTATGAAGCTGCTCAGCATTTGAATGTCCTTTGGTCTTTTGGTGGAGAGTCTTAGTGACGGGACTCACTGGCGGACTCTCAACCCAAGCTCGACAACAACATTGACAGTTCCGCTTGGCGCTTCCCTGGTCGGTCCTATCCGAGCTGTCACACGAAATAGCGCGGCGGTGGAGAGGTCCGATGGGCCCGGACCACCACCCCCCAACCCATGCTAGCTGCCCCAAAGCAGCTTAGCTCAGCGTTCAACAAGCATCATTCAGTTGCCCCAACGCCAAAAACTGGGTCGCCCTTTTTCTCAAACTGCTGCAGGGCCAGCTGTGCAAGGAAAGCAGAACTTTGCGATTTCGCATCTCTTCCAGCGAGCGGCTTTTTTCCCTTTCCATTCCTCCCCGCCTCAATCCCCCCCCAGATCACACAATGTTCTCCCGAGCCGTCCGGATATCGCGGGCAGCGCCCATCCGCGCTGCTCAGCGCGCTCAAGCTGTCTCAATCGGCGCCCGGAGGACCGTCACGACCAATGCTGCATCGGCACAGGTTGACAAGAGCTCTATTCCACAGGTGAGTTGGAGAGCAAAGTGCACCAGATTTTTTTGATTTTTTTTTGGCCCGCTGTCAATTGATGCCTGGAAGCGCATGTCTTCCAGAACTTTGTGATGTTGTGGTGGATTGGCGCGTTACTGACGCTGATGCTCCCCGACTAGTCCGAAGATGAGCCTTTCCACGTCCGGCTCAGCGATGAGAGCTTCGAGACTTACGAGCTCGACCCGCCGCCCTACACGCTTGAGGTGACCAAGAAGCAGCTGAAGCAGATGTACTACGACATGGTCGTCGTCAGGTATGCAGCGATAGCCAGGTACATCCACCAAAGACGCCGCTGACACTTGTTCTTGATAAGGCAAATGGAGATGGCTGCCGACAGGCTATACAAGGAGAAAAAGATTCGGGGTTTTTGCCATCTTTCTACCGGCCAGGAGGCCGTTGCCGTCGGCATCGAACACGCGATCAACAAGACAGACGATGTCATCACCTCGTACCGGTGCCACGGTTTCGCCTACATGCGTGGCGGCACCATCCGCTCCATCATCGGCGAGTTGCTTGGCCGCCGCGAGGGTATTGCGTACGGCAAGGGCGGTTCCATGCATATGTTCGCCAAGGGCTTCTACGGCGGTAACGGTATCGTCGGTGCTCAGGTTCCTGTCGGTGCCGGTCTGGCTTTCGCCCAGAAGTACACTGGCGGCAAGAAGGCCACCGTCATTCTCTACGGCGACGGTGCCAGCAACCAGGGTCAGGTCTTTGAGGCCTTCAACATGGCTAAGCTCTGGAAGCTTCCCGCTCTTTTCGGCTGCGAGAGTAAGCTTCTTTTTCTTTTTTTTCTTCCCCCACACAACTTGCGGAGACGATATGAAGAGACTTACGCCAATCTACAGACAACAAGTACGGTATGGGCACGTCGGCGGCGCGCTCGTCGGCTCTCACGGACTACTACAAGCGCGGACAGTACATCCCCGGTCTGAAGGTCAACGGCATGGACGTCCTCGCTGTCAAGGCCGCCGTTCAGTACGGCAAACAGTGGACCGAGGAGGATAATGGCCCGCTCGTGCTTGAGTACGTCACCTACCGCTATGGCGGCCACTCCATGTCCGATCCCGGCACCACCTACCGCACCCGTGAGGAGATCCAGCGCATGCGGTCGACCAACGACCCCATTGCCGGCCTCAAGCAGCACATCCTGGACTGGGGTGTTGCGCAGGAGGATGAGCTTAAGGGCATCGACAAGGACGCTCGCAGCTTTGTCAACGAGGAGGTCGCTGCCGCTGAGGCCATGCCGCACCCAGAGCCTACACCCAAGATTCTGTTTGAGGATATCTACGTCCGTGGCAGCGAGCCGCACTTCATCCGGGGCCGGACGCCGGACGAGGCTTTCTACTTCAACTAAGGAGTGTTTGGGGCCGAGCCTCGTCGATGGATTTCACCAGGGAGAACGAGTTCATGTCAGAACTGCGACGTTCTGAGCGTTAAGGAGTTTTTTTTGTACATTATCCTAATCTGCTATAGAGCCTGGGAAGGTCTTGAAATTGAGGCTCGGAATGGGAAGCCTTGGAATTTTGCAACTGGTGTCTGAATATTATCCTATCATTCCAATTGAATCTTTGATTTTAGATTGTCAGAGTCTCTTTTCCTCCGTTAACGGCCCCTACCTCTATCAGTGGATTTCGTACGCTAAACTCTTCAGCTGCTCATGTGACCCGTGCCACTTTACGTGACCCCTGCAACTGCTGCCTTCGCCAAAAGTCGCGTAAGCGCGTCACGTCACGTCAAGCAAACGAACCGACCTCACTAACCGTCTCATTGATACAAGCTCAATTCATTACAGCCAATCCCTGGCTCCAATTCTGAGCCCACCTGCCTGCCTGCCTGATTCTCTCTCACTGCACTGCCCCTCTTAGAACTTGCTCTTTCGAATTGTTTTTGACTTTCCTACATCTCTGCCATTTATTCAAGACCAAGTCGGAAATTCACACCGAGCTGACCTTTTTCCCATTCCCCATTCTCGTGCCCCGCCAGCCAACTTGAAACTGGCGGCTCCCACACTCCTCCTCTCCCGGTTCCCGCGCCGCCCCATCGCTGGATTTCTTTCCACGACTTCCTCCCGCTGCTGCTATCACCGGGGAGACGTTACCGAAGACTGCGACCCTCGCATTTGGCGATCGGTTTTGGAGCCTCAGAAAGAGGATAAGAAACGAGGACGGCGACTACTACGGGGGAAAGGAACAGCACAGATGGCGCCGAAACAAGCTACGTTGGGGTATGTCAAGCCGGGGCAGATGACTTTGGGGTCGGTGATTTACCTGCTTCGAGGGCTGGATCTCATGTTTTTTTTCTTACTGTCGAGGACTTTGGCTGTTTTGAGTTGAAGGGAATTACGCTGACGCGGTTTGGTGTTGTAGCAAATTCTTCGGCCAGGCGAATGGGGCGAAGGCAAAAGCAGCGCCTGCGCAGCAGACTAAGCTGAGTTTTTCGACAAAGGGCGATAAAGGGAGCAGCAAGCAGGAGGCAGAGGCGGGAAATAGCAAAGAAGTAAAGGAGGAAGAGGCTGAGAAGGGTGAGTCGGATAAAGGTATGTTTGTTGGGGGTGGTAGGGAGGAGGTATTTGCTGACGTTGTTGGGAGGGACAGAGGCAAGCAAGAAGAGAGGACGGCCCGCGAAGGCAGCTGCAGCTGAGAAGAAGAGCAAGAAGGAGGTCATCGGGGACGACGATGCTGAAGTTGCAGCGCCCGCTAGCAAACGGCCAAGGAGAGGCAGGAAGGTGATTGAGGATGAGGAAGATGATGTGATGGAGGATACGCCGCAGCCAGAGCCCAAGAAGGCCAAGACGCCCTCTCCGAAAAAGTTATCGAGGAAGAAGGACTCTGAGCCAACACCGACCATGAAAACAGAAGCGGAGGAAGACACTCCCGAGTCAGCGTCCGAGGTCGAAGAGGATGAACTCCAAGACGAAGAAGAGAAGCCCGAAGTGGCAGCCAAGGCACGGCAAAAGGTTCAGGCCAGCCTCAAGTCCGAGGTCAAGCACCCGTATCCAGACTGGAAAGCGGGCGAGCCAGTGCCATACGCCGCGCTCTGCACGACCTTCTCGCTAATTGAGCTAACCACCAAGAGACTCGAGATCATGGCACACTGCTCGCTTTTCCTGCGCCAGGTTTTAAGGCTCACCCCAGACGACCTCCTGTCGACAGTCCTGCTTATGATCAATAAGCTTGCGCCCGACTACGCTGGAATTGAACTCGGCATTGGCGAGTCACTGATCATGAAGGCGATAGGCGAGAGTACAGGGCGCAGTTTGGCGGTTATCAAACAAGATCAGAAAGAGATTGGCGATCTTGGTCTGGTCGCGGTCAAGTCCCGGTCAACACAGCCGACCATGTTCAAGCCCAAGCCGCTTACCGTTCAGGGCGTCCATAGGGGGCTGATGGGAATCGCTACCGTGACTGGCAATGGTGCGCAAGGAAGGAAGGTGGACGGTATTAAGAAGCTTTTGTCGGCAGCAGATTCGAATGGATCACGCAAGGTGGACATTACCAAGGATAAAGGCGGCCCAAGCGAAGCGAAGTATCTCGTTCGCTTCTTGGAAGGCAAGCTGAGGTTAGGTCTGGCTGAGAGGACAGTCATCGTCTCGCTTGCGCAAGCGATGGTGGCGCATGAGGCAGCTCAGAAGGGCCAGGTGCCGAGTACGAGTGATATCGAGAAGGGCGAGTCGATCCTCAAGACGGTTTACAGGTGTGTGCTGGTTTCAATCAAAACCCTTCTCAAGCAAGCAACTAATACGGAGTGCAGCGAACTGCCAAGCTACGATGTTATCATCCCAGCGATGGTGGAGCACGGTATCCAGAACCTGAGAGATCACTGCAAACTGCGCCCCGGCGTCCCCCTCAAACCCATGTTGGCGAAGCCAACCAAAGCCATCACCGAGGTCTTGGATCGCTTTGAGGGCCAGACTTTCACATGCGAGTACAAGTACGATGGTGAAAGGGCGCAGATCCACTACGTCGCCAAGGACACGGACGAGGAGCTCAGCCAGTCGGCAATGGGCGCCACCAAAGAAGTTGGCAAGGGCGTTGCTGCCATCTTCTCGAGAAACTCGGAAGATCTCTCCAAGAAATATCCCGACGTTCTCGCCAAGCTGCATACCTGGGTCAAGGAGGACACCAAGAGCTTTGTCTTGGACTGCGAGTCGGTAGCATGGGACGTGCAGGAGAAGAAGGTATTGCCGTTCCAGCAACTCATGACACGCAAGAAGAAGGACGTCAAAGTGGAGGACGTCAAAGTAAAGGTGTGCGTGTTTGCCTTTGACTTGCTCTACCTGAACGGCGAGGCAGTCGTAGAGAAATCCCTCCGGGAGCGTCGCGAGCTGCTCCACAAGTCCTTCCAGCTTGTCGAAGGCGAATTTGCGTTCGCCACATCCATGGACGGCCAGGAGCTGGACGAAATCCAGACATTCCTCGACGAGTCAGTCAAGGCATCCTGCGAAGGCTTGATGGTCAAGATGTTGGATGGCGGGGAGAGTGGGTATGAGCCGAGCAAGCGGAGTCGGAACTGGCTCAAGGTAGGCTCTCGCTCAAAGACATTATTCGTTCCTATCGTGGGCATCGCTAACATGGCCTCTAGATCAAAAAGGACTACCTCTCCGGCATCGGCGACTCTCTCGATCTCGTCGTCCTGGGTGCCTATCACGGCAAGGGCAAACGCACATCTGTCTACGGCGCGTTCCTGCTGGCCTGCTACAACCCCGGTACGGACACGTACGAAACAGTGTGCAACATCGGTACGGGGTTCAGCGAGGCCGTGCTCGAGGAGCTGCACGAGTCCCTCTCCAAGATCGTCATCGACCGCCCCAAGCCATTCTATGCGCACAGTTCCGGCGGACAGCACCAGCCCGACGTCTGGTTCGAGCCCAGGTACGTGTGGGAAGTGAAGACGGCCGACCTGACACTTAGCCCAAGGTATAAGGCGGGCATGAAGGAAGGGGTGGACCCGAGCGGGGAGAAGGGCATCAGTCTGCGGTTCCCCAGGTTCATCAAGGTCCGCGACGACAAAAAGGCGGATGAGGCGACTAGCAGCAGGCAGGTGGCCGAGATGTACCGGAAGCAAGAGAGTGTGACAAAGAACAAGGGGCCGGCAGCGGATGATGATTTCGAGTATTAGTCGAGGGCTCATGTCATGTCGCTACGGCATGGATGTATTGTTACCATCTCGTTGTTTTTGAGCGGCGTTCTGCGGCATCCGTGGGTGAAAATGAAATGCGTTATATGGCTCCAGCTCGATCTCATTCGCCCGCTGGGCAGTTATACCTTGCGCGGATTTCTCAAGAAGCTTTGTTTCCGTTGACAAGCGTGCTCGACTGCGAACCTAACCAGTAGGGAGAGTATGTATGGACATACCTACACACATAAGGTCTAGTACCTTATGTACTGTATGGACCTACCTTACATAGGTACCTAGGTACACACATGCGTTACATACATACATACAGTACATACCTCTACAGTACTTTTACAGGCGCAGTTCAGCGCAACACGGTTGGTTCTAAAGCCAGGGGCACCAGTTAGCGTTTTAGCGCTGGGATGCCGAGCCACTCACCTGGCATCATGCCAACATCTGGTCACTTGGTATCCCTTTGAAAAGACAAAGGCAGACACACAGTTGGCAGCTTCTTTCAACTCAGTTCATATATTTTCGTCCAAAACCATTCCACTCACCATCGCCATTTCAGCTCCTTTTCAGGCTGTCTACCGGGCTACCTAGGTGAAGGTCAACATGGCGGATTACATGTGGAGATGCGCCGTCGTCACCAGGCTCGGGTATCGACGAGAAGACCGTGGACCGACGCAGCGCAAACACCATTCCGCGATGACGCCTTGATGGCTGGCCCACCCAGGTGTACTGCTGCAGACTTTTGAGACGCCCCGGCGTCGGCGTTGCCCTTTTGATCCAGACACGTTGGTTCCCGAAGCTCGCATTGACGGCGGGCTGGACGGGTATGTGTGGAAGGTCCGCTTCGGAGACGAGGGGCCCTTCATTCTCAAGGTGGTAAGAAGACGCCGGTCTGGTCAGTCCCCCGGCCGTGACACTGCCACGTTAACGTCGACACCACCATCTTGGAAGGCAGCAGCGCGTGGTGCGTGCAGTTGGTTCGCGCAGAGTTTGCGCGCGACTAGCAAGTGTAGCCAGTGTAGCTGGAGACGTAGGCTGTGCCAATGGTTGGCAACCAACAGCACACCAACTGTAAGAATGCCGAATGACCTGCCTTTCGTAGGATTCGGGAATCGGGATAGTCCGAGATGGAGAAAGGCGCCAGGTGCAAAGCAACACGACACTGGACCCTGTGCTTCGGCCGTGAATGCGTCTCTAAAATGGACAGCCGAGCAGCAGCAGGAGCAGCAGGAAACGACTTCCCGCGTCAAGCACGAGAGAAATAGATAGACCACCTATCCTGCAGCCCAGCTGCCTCTATCCTCCCTTTCAACCCACCCACCCAACGAGTCAAAATAAATCAAGTCCTAGACCCGCCAGAACAAGAACAAGCATCAATTACCCATAGCCAGCCCCCCGTCAAAAAGACGCCAGGTCAACCCACCTCCTCCCCAGCACAACCTCCTGGATCTCCTTCCCCCGGGCCAGCAACCTCTCCCGAAACCCCTCGCACCACATCAGCTCCAGCCTCCCATCCCCCGACCCCATCATCCCGCCCAGGCCCTCCAGCTCCCCATAGAACCTCGCCGCCACGGAGAGCGGCTGCCACAGCAGATCCGGCTGCACACACCCGGCGCCTCCCACCCCCTCCGCCCCGACCAAGAAATCCAGGCCCTTGCACACATTCCCCGCCACCTCGCGCACCTTGTCCAGCGAGTATTGCATCACGTCTACGGTCTGGAGCCGGTCCGGCGGCGGCGGCGGCGGTGGCGGGGGCGCGAGGCCGGAGAGCCGCATGGCCATCCCCATTCCCATTCCCAGCCCCATGTCCATGTCCATGTCCATGTCTAGGTTCACACCTACCCCGCCATGCCGCTGCTGCTGCTGCTGCTGCTGCTGTTGCTGCTGTTGCTGCAGCGCGGAGGGGGAGAAAAAGCCGGCGGGTTCCGTACCGGCACCAACATCACCAATATCACCAACACCACCAACACCCACACCGGCGCCATGGCCGGAAGCAGCGGAAGTGTCGTGGTCGTGGTCGTGGTCGTGGTCGTGGTCGTCGACAACGGGGTCCATCACGGCGGCGAAATACAAGCGCCAGACGGTGGGGTAAAAGAGCACCAGCGCCGTCCAGTAGTAGACCAGCGCCAGCGCGGTTGGGGGATCCCGGAAACAGAGAGCGGGGTCGGGGAATGGGAGGAGGCTGTCGGGCCTTGGAGAGGGGGTCGGTCGTGTGCCGGTTCGCGAGGCGGGGCTTAAGAGGATGGAGGAGGGGTGGGCTAGCCAGTAGAGGGGTTGTTGTTGTTGTGGTGGTGGTTGGTTAGAAGAAGAGCGCGAGGGTGACGGAGAGCGGCGGTAGCTTAGGGAGGAGTACCATCTGTTGAGTTCCAGCTCGAGATTGAGGCAGTTGTCTAGCAGGCCCTGAGACGCCAAACGTCGGATGAGGGTGTGTTTTTGCGCGAGGATGTGGTCGGCGCGGGCAAGGATGGAGGAGAGTGTCGCGAGCATGTCCAGGAGGTGATCGAGGGCGGATTTGGGGTGGGAGGAAAAGGGGGTCGACAGCCATGGCGTCGTGGCGAGGAATGTCGGGGTGCGGCTTAGTAGGGCTGTCATGATCTGTACCCGGTATGATCGGTGAGTACATGGGAAACGGGAAACGGGAGTGGACAGGGAGGAAAGACGTACGGCATTCGGGCGGTAGACGCGGACGAAGAAGTGGTGGGCGGGGAAGGAGCGGAAGTGCTCTGGTCCGAGGCCGCGGACGGTGTTGGGTTGGGTTGGAAGGTCTGGAAAAGTACAGCAAGTCAGATCATTCCTCTCAGGGGTATAAACAATCCATATACGCACGGGGTTGGTTGCCAAAATAAGACGAGGTGTTGTGCTGTGGCAAAGTTAGTCAGGGGCAACAGCAAGCTTGCTTCCCAGGGCGCACCTCGTAGAGAAATAAACAGATACTATCCGTCGCTGCCCGCATGTGCCCTCCCCGCCCTTCGTCTGGCGTGGCGAGGTGCACCAAGCACTGCGACGCCGGCTGGAAGTCATTCTCACCCAGGCCCGGCCGCGTACTGGGTGGCTCGTACGGCGGCAGTGAGACCAAGACAAGCTTACCGTCCCCCTCATCCGCACTGTCATCTCCACTGCCTCTTGTAATAGTCTGTAACCCGGTGTGGAGCGCCGTGATTTGGAGGCGATAGCTCTTCCCGCGGCACGATACAGCAACCAAATCGTCCCATGCTGGCTGAAGCGGCTCCTGCGGGATGATCTCGTTTTCCTCTCCCTCGGCCTCTTTCGTCGCTGCCTTGCCCTTCTTCGGCTTCACCGCCCGCGGCGGATGTGACGAGCAACGGCCTTGGTCCTCGATTGTCCCGATGATGAAAACGGTCTCGCGCTCGTAACCGGCACATTCTCTGCCGCCATCGATGCATTTTCTGCAGAACGGCCGCTGGTTGTCGCACTGGGCGCGGTGTGGGAGTCAATAATCACTTGGATTCGGTGGGTTCTGGCCGCGTCTCTCCCGGTAACTTACCTTTACTCGGCGAAGACGGCAGGCTGGAAGTGTAGGTCAGCAAAGTCACCGTAGCGGAGTTGCTTGATAGAAATGAGAGAAACCTACTCTCGCATCCCTTGAATTTTCCCGGAACTCCCACTTTTCCCCTCAGTTAGCGGTGAACTCGAAACTTATCTCCCAGTATGGTAAGGGTCTGGGCCATGGCCAACCAGCAGCCAAGCACAATGGCCGGGGTTTGCTGGAGAGGTCTGTTTGTCGTCAAGAGGGTATTCTTACCCATGGCGGATCAAGTCGAGGATAGAACTCGTGCTTCAGAGCTGTAGTGGCCGATGGAACTGGCGATTTGGCGCCGGAACGTCCGGTGATGGTTGGGGATTCGGGAGGCTTTGTTGAGAAACCCCGTGCTCCCCTGTGGCCCTTTGTATCTGCGCAGAAGCCGACACAGAGCCTGAGGCCGTCGCTGAGTTAGAACCCTGCATTAGGGGAGGCCGTCAATCCTGGACAGCAATGATACTGGAGGATGGAACGGCAAGTGTTGCTGACGATCCTCTGAGAGGCCGCCACAATTACATGGTACAGTACAGGATCAAGCCCATGAAAACAAGGACAAAAAAGCTTGGATGCTGCAAGGCGGTTATGTCAAGCCAGACACGCAACCCACCCGACTGCTGAGACCTCAGTCGGTCCTCAGGGGAACACATAAGCTCGCTGCCTACCTTGGCATGTGGTCGACGTCCTTCACATACGAAGGGACCACTAAGACGAGTCAGGAGTCTTTCGGCAGCTGGTATGCTGTGCTTCTATTATGTAGTGTGTCATGAAAATCATCAGATCAGAACCAGACGGCATGTCTCTTGTGACCCTGCTGCAAGCGCCCCCATGTTGGCGAGGGACTACCGTTGTAATAGCCTGGGGACCGTACAGCCGGCCCCGCCATGACTGCATAACACTAGGGCAGTGAGCCAGCTTTTAGTGTTGAACAGCATGCCCCTGAACCGGGAGTTTGAATGGGCGTTCAAACGGGGTTCTAGGGGGAAATGCGCCAAAACAAGGCTTAGGTAACGGAGCGCTAAGGGGCATTTGTCTCGGCGGGCATGCTGAGCCCTACGATAGGGCTGAGATTTAACAGGCGGGGTGCCGCGGAACCAGGGGGCTCTGTCTGCACCTGGTTTAGCCGACGGGTTGGCGGTGGCCGCGTCGTGTTCAAGCATGGGGATTGGCCCGAGACACGATGGTGAGAAGCATGCCGCCATGCAGTCTTCGCAATCCTTCCAATAAAATGCTTGGATTCCTCAACCGCCGAATTGAGGAGTCAATTGCACTACGAACCGAGTATGGTCGGCTGAGTAACACACCCGTCATGACCGGGAGAGGGACTGCAAGTCACAACGATTGCTCCGCGGATCTGGGGTCAACTGCATTGCATCTCTCGGCGGCCTCTTTTGAGATGAGTGACAGGAATATCGAACGTTTGACCGGCCGCAGTGTTGAGAGTCGGCAGCATGGCATCGTAGGTTATGTATGTACAGGAATGGTGTGATATTATACATTTCGTCTGAAGTGGGTCAGATGATGGGGGGGTAGCAATTTGCAGTTGAGCAAATACGCCAGCAGTATCATAACGATTAAAGATACTTGTAGGGGTTAAGGATACCGTTCTACAACATGTCAGTCAAGCCAAGGTAAGATCAAGCCAAGGTAAGAAACACCACAAAACAGGGTTCGAAGACGTACCGGATCAAATGTGGTTTTGATGTTCTTCATCAAACCAACCATGGTCGGATTACGGCTGTATCCAATAAACTTCTTCTTCATGACCCCCAGACCATGCTCGGCGCTGATGCTGCCTTGTCGTTCGGCGATCCACTCGTAGACAAAGGGCTCGAGTACCTTTTCGACTCTCTCATCAAAGCGCCTCGTGGCGACGTTGAGATGGAGGTTCGCATCTCCCATGTGCCCATATCCGACCACAGCACGGACTGGGAACTCGTCGGTGTCCCCGAGCAGACCGGCGGCGTCAACGCGGGCGCGCGTGTCCTCAACCAGCTGGTACAGCTCCTTCAAAGGAATTGACACATCGTACTTGTACGTGCCGCCGAGGTGACTCAATGCTTCCGTAATGCCCTCGCGCCAGGCCCACAGAGACTTGATCTGCGTCTCGTCCTGAGCAAGGGTTCCATCCGCAACAATGCCCTTCTCCATTACATCCTCGAGGAAGGCCTGTAGCTTCTCGCTGTCATGGTCGGCGTTGGAGCCGCTTGTCTCGATTAGGCAGTAAAAAGGATACTGCTCCTCCAACGGCCTCTTGTTTTTGGTGACCTGCCGGACGAGGGCCTGGCTGCCCTCGTCCATGAGCTCGAACGCGGACAAAATCTCGGACAGTTGGCCCTTGGCTTCGCGGAACGCCTGCTGCACCATGTCAAAGGATTCCAGGCCGAAGAACGCCACATTCTGCGCGGGAGAGCGCTGCGGGCACTGAATCGACACCTTGGTAATGATGCCAATAGTACCCTCGGCACCGATAAACAGCTGCTTCAGATCGTAGCCCGTATTGTTTTTGCGAAGCTTGCAGAGGTCGTCCACAACCGTGCCGTCCGCGAGCACAGCCTCTATGCCGAGTACCGTGCCGTGCAAGCTTCCATATCGGAGAAGCCGCAGGCCACCGGCGTTGGTCGAAACATTTCCTCCGATTTGGCACGACCCCTTCGCTCCGAGGTCCAGGGGGAAAATGTAGCCCTTGCCAGCCAAGAACTGGTCGGCAACTTCGAGAATGCACCCAGCCTCCGCCACCAGGGTACCGCTGACCTCATCAAACTCCAGAATCTGGTTCATGCGGCTCATGTTTATGACAATCTCGTCGAAGACGGGGACTGACCCACCAACCAGGCCCGTGTTGCCGCCCTGGGGAACGACTGCCAACATGTTGTCGTTGCAGTACTTGAGAATCTTGCTGACGTCGTCGGTCGAGCCAGGCTTGAGCACCAGCTTGCAATGACCACGGTACTTGCGCATCCAGTCGCTGTTGAAGGGCTCAATGTCGTCCGCAACGTCACTGTTCGTCACGCCATCGATGACGGCTGACTCGGTGCCGAGAAGTTCCCGGAAGTAGGCAACATGGTCTCCGGTGAGCTGGGCAAACCGGGTGTCGCGCTTGATGTCTGGGTAGCTCTCGCTCGTGAATGCACCCTTGGCGGACGAGACGGATGTTGTCCTCTGGAAATGTTGGGCGCGGGAGCTGCTGAAACAGCGTGCTGAGCGAAAGAGCGACTGCTGCAATGCCGCCTGTCTGCTGAGGTTTGCTGACGTCTTTGCCAACTTCAATCTCCTCAGGACCGGAGTAAGCTGTTGCCTCGCGGCCATGGTCATGGTATTGTGGCCGGGTGCCAAAAAAGCAGTGTGAAATAAGTGAACTGAACGAACGGAAAAAAATAAATATACAAAAGTAAGTGAACACGAGCCAATTGGAAAACAATGGGTGTGTGGAGTCCTGCTATGCTCAGGGCAATTCAGGGAGAAGAAAGCAGGAGAGTAAAAAAATAAAATACAACGCGATGGATGGTGGTGCGAGTTGCGAATGGTCTCAACGGAGGCAGCGACACCGGCGACAGACCTGGTTTGTGTTCAGAGAGCTGGACCCACTGTTGCCATGCAGCCAATCACGTATTAGACAAACCGCTCATAGGCATAAGACGTGCATACTACCTACCTACCTAAGCATTACAGAGTTTGTACCACCAGGTGCTCTCTGGACACGCAAACCGAGCTGTTAATTAACATCTCTTAAATTTCAAGGGCTTGTTCGTCAGACCTGCAACCTGGATTGCCAGCTAGCTCACCGGTGTCACCGATGGTGATTTTTTCCGCAGATCTGGTCTAGGGAAGACTGAAGGGCACCTGAAGCAAGAAGCAAAAAAAGGGACTGGATGCTGAGGCGAAGAATTCAGATAGCCATTTAATAACTACTGTATGAGAACGTCTTTGCATGATTTGAACTAGGTACCTATCGACAAACTTGTCAAAAGATTCGAGCGCCATTGAGAGAATGGAGTATGTACCTAACTTCATAGATATATTTGAAGGGTTAGGGTCAAATTCTTGGTGGGGCTTCTTGGGCAGCCAGCCGCCTCGAGCTGCTGAGCTCGTCGTCACGGCTGCGGCAGCCTGCGCTGCATCTCATTCACCGGATGCAACAAACCCCCAACAGCGACCAGCCCCAAACGACTGCACCACGTCTTTCCGCGCGCATTCCCACCACTCGCCCCGAATTCTGTGCACCATTTCAGAAAGCCCAATCTACAAATAATACTCGGCGATCATGGCTTCGGGATACGATAGAGCTCTCTCAGGTGAGTTGCTACCTTGCTGTCCTAGGAGCACGCTGCCCGCAGCTCCACAGCTAAGGTATCGCTAACGCAGCTTGCTTTCAGTCTTCAGGTCCGTCCCCATCACTCCGTCAGCGTTTCCGGCAAGACCCTAACATCCCCCAGTCCCGATGGACACGTCTTTCAGGTCGAGTATGCGGGCGAGGCTGTCAAGAGAGGTACGCCGTTGCTGTGCTCCCCTCCCCCCCCAACGACGCCATCTCCCAACGTCTGACAGCATTCTAGGTACCTGCGCGGTGGGCGTCAAGGGCAAGGATGTGGTAGTTCTGGGGTGTGAGAAGCGGTCGGCCATGAAGCTGCAGGATACGCGCATCACGCCCTCCAAGATCGGCCTCATCGATACCCACGTGTGCCTCGCCTTCGCCGGCCTCAACGCAGACGCCCGCATCTTGGTTGACAAGGCGCGGTTAGAAGCCCAGTCGCACCGCCTCAATCTCGAGGATCCCGTCACCATCGAATACATTACCAAATATGTCGCCGGTGTGCAGCAACGGTATACGCAGAGCGGTGGTGTCCGGCCCTTCGGCATCAGCACCCTCATCGTCGGCTTCGACAAGGGCAGCGAGCAGCCCCGACTTTACCAGACGGAGCCCTCGGGTATCTACTCTGCATGGTGAGTAGGGGACATCATCACTCGGGGGGGGGGGGCGACACAAGTTTTGCAGAAGGGCTGACATTTGCCACAGGAAAGCCAACGCCATCGGTCGGTCGAGCAAGACAGTGCGTGAGTTCCTGGAGCGCAACTACAAGGAGGACATGGACCGCGAGGCGACGGTGCGGCTGGCGATCAAATCGCTCTTGGAGGTGGTGCAGACCGGCGCCAAGAACATCGAAATCGCTATCATGGCTCCCGGCAAGCCGATCGAGATGTTGCCGGTGGAGGACATTGAAAGCTACGTCAAGAACATTGAGCAGGAGAAGCAGGAGGAGGCAGCCAAGAAGAAGACAGGCAGGACTCCGGGGACAGGCAGCGCTGCCATACTGACCCGGAGTGCTCAGGACGAGCCGGGTGACCAGTAGGCGGGGTCAAACCCGGTGCCATAGGACTGATCAGGGCTTGGGCGTAGTAGCCATGAGATAGACGGCTAGGCGTCAGGGAAGGCTGAGGGCCCCTTTTCTGTAAGACTATACCAACGAAACGCGGTCATGGCGCGAATAAATGGCACGAACTTTGAGCCTGTCTTTCCTCAGGCGCCTCCTTTTGTCTAATTCTCTTGCCACCCCACCCCCCAGTTTCCGGGTATCTTGTTGTTGTCCTTGTTGTTTGCTTAGTAAATTCCCACACGCTCAAATCATAGGCTCCCTTTCTTCTTCCCTCGAGACTGACACACTCCAACAACCTCACCCATCAACCCAGCTTATCCGCCTCCCGGTCTGGGTCAAACACCGTCACCTTGCCACCATCCCCCGCGTCTCCTTTCCCGCCCTTGACCCGCTCGTCCTTGATCATGCGGCTGTCGACCCGCACGTCGGCGCCCTCGACGCTGATGGCCGCCTTGGGCGTCACCGCGTCCAGCACAAAGTGGTTGTCGCAGTGCGGGCAGTACTCGTCGGCCTCCTCGAACTCGCTCACGTCCTTGCGGAAGCACTTTTTGCACTTCTTGCACGCAAACGTCATGTCGAAGCTCTGCAGGAGTGGATGCTTCTCGCGCTCGGCGTGGCATTCGGGACAGTCGAACCATTTACGGCCTGGTGGGGGGTAATGGGTTAGTTAGGTTTTGGGGGGGGGGGGGGGGGGGGGGAATGGAAGGGAATGGAAGAGGCACATACAACATGGTGACCGGATGGAGACTTGGGCGTTGAGAATGTGTTTACTGGAAAGGTGGGTTTTGTTAGTTTGTTTATGTTGACCGCTGGCGGAGGGAGGTGGATATCAAGCCGAGGGTGCTTGAGGGCTGGGCGTACCACATTGTGAATGTGGATAACAGTTTCCCTTGTGTCTCTAACAAATAGGTGCTCTGTGTGAGATTTCGGATATTTGCAGTGTGATCGTCCGGTGAGGAATCGAAGTCTGGTGAATCTCCAAGTCGGGATCGGGCCCGGAACCGCTGGGCGGGTTCTGGTCCCCATCTGTACCACACATAGTATGGGCTTAGCGGGGTATAACAGGGGGAGAATTTAGCGGGGCAAAATGCCGAGAGAGAAGGGGACCCACTGCACCATCAACTAAACGCATTAGTAATGACGTTCCGGAAGGCAACCTAGAAGGCTGCATGCACTGCGCATCAAGTGACAAGCGACTTCCAACTTGAATTTCCGCTTTGTTCTTGTCACCATCAACCTTCGTCTGCCGCTACCACGCAGGTCGTCCATCAACGAGCATGCGGCTGGGAACCACAAATTGAGAGTACCGAGTGCATAGCGTATTTACTCGAATTGCGAATCGTGAACCGGATCGAAAGACCAAGAACGCAGCCACGATGCCGCCGAAGCGAAAGGCGCCGCCAGGCCAGGCGACGGCGGCCAAAGCAGGGCGCACTTCTGCCATATCGACTCCAGGCCCGGCGACTCCCCGTAGTATGGGCAGCTCGGCCATGTCGGATGCCGACGAAGACTTTGATGAGGATGTGTCCGAGGCCCAGAAGGAGCGCGAGGCCATGTTGTCCAAGGAGGCCGATGACTTCGTCAACAAGTTCACCTTTGGAGGCAAGCGTCTCCAGGGCCAGAACGACGACACGGGGAGGGAAGTCAGGCGATACGACGCGGCGACACCCTTTTTTAGGAAACGCGACTTCTCACACCTTCCTCTCAAGCCCGATCACCGCAACCGCCCGCTGTGGATCGACCCGGACAGCTGCACCGTCGTCCTCGAGCGCTTCAATCCTCTCGCAGAGCAGGCAACCGACTTCCTTATCACTATTGCTGAGCCGAAGTCGCGGCCTACATTCCTGCACGAGTATGCCCTGACGCCGCACAGCCTGTACGCCGCAGTGTCCGTGGGCCTTCGACCCAGAGACATCATCAACACGCTCGAGCGTTTCTTGAAAACTGCGCTGCCTGATATTGTCCGCAACAAGATCGAGTCCCACACAAGGAGCTTCGGCAAGGTCAAGTTAGTCCTCAAGCACAACAAATATTTCGTAGAGAGCGTCGACGCCGAGGTGCTGCAGACGCTTCTGAAAGACAAGGTGATTGGGGGCCTCCGCGTCCAGGGGTCCGATAAGTTCACGACGAGCTATGCGCCTACCATGGGCGGCCTCGTTATTCCGGGCACGCAGGACGCAGCTGGCGTCCGCCAGGCCAATCTGGCCCGGGCCGAAAACAAGCCTGGCGAGGCAGGGGATGCCTCCAACGAGGCCAACCTCTTCACGGCCCTCAATGAAGACGATGATGACGACGATAAAGAAGCCGTCCATGCATTTGAGATCTTGGACGCCAACGTCGAGACGGTCCAAAAGCGCTGTCTCGACATAGGCTTTCCCATCTTGGAAGAATATGACTTCAGAAATGACGACGTAAACCCGAACCTCGAGATTGACCTCCGCCCCAACACCCAGATCCGCCCGTACCAAGAGAAGAGCCTAAGCAAGATGTTCGGCAATGGCCGCGCTAAGAGCGGCATCATCGTTCTGCCATGCGGTGCGGGCAAGACGCTGGTTGGTATCACGGCGGCCTGCACTATCAAAAAGGGTGTCATCGTTCTCTGTACCAGTTCCATGTCCGTCGTGCAGTGGCGCCAGGAATTCCTGAAATGGTCCAACATCAACCCGGACGACGTCGCCATCTTCACTGCCGAGAGCAAAAACAAATTCTCCGGCAGCACCGGCATCATCGTCACGACGTATTCCATGGTCACCAACAGCCGAGAGCGCTCCCACGACTCCAAGAAGATGATGGACTTTTTGAGGGGGCGCGAGTGGGGTCTGATGCTTCTTGATGAGGTCCACGTCGTCCCGGCAGAGATGTTTAGACGGGTTATCTCTTCGATCAAGTCGCACTCCAAACTCGGGCTTACCGCGACACTGCTGAGAGAAGACGACAAGATCTCGCATCTCAACTTCCTCATCGGTCCCAAACTATACGAGGCCAACTGGATGGAGCTCTCCCAGCAAGGCCACATTGCCAAGGTGCAGTGCGCCGAGGTCTGGTGCCCTATGCCAACCGAGTTTTACGACGAGTACTTGCGAGCAAACGCGCGGATGAAGCGGACACTCTACGCCATGAACCCGCGCAAGTTCCAGGCCTGCCAGTATCTCATCAACTATCACGAAGCCCGAGGCGACAAGATCATCGTCTTCTCGGACGAGCTCTACTCCCTCCGGCAGTACGCCCTCAAGCTGAAGAAAGTCTTCATCTACGGCGGCACCTCCCAGTCGGAACGGATGCAAGTCCTCGAAAATTTCCAGCACAACCCGGAAGTCAACACCCTCTTCCTCTCCAAGATCGGCGACACCTCCCTCGACCTCCCGGAAGCAACATGCCTCATCCAAATCTCGTCCCACTTCGGCTCCCGTCGCCAGGAAGCCCAGCGCCTCGGCCGCATCCTCCGTGCCAAGCGCCGCAACGACGAGGGCTTCAACGCCTTCTTCTACTCCCTAGTCTCCAAGGACACCCAGGAGATGTACTACTCCTCCAAGCGCCAGGCGTTCCTCGTCGACCAGGGCTACGCCTTCAAAGTCATCACGCAGCTCGCCAACATCGAAAACACCCCCGACCTGGCGTTTGCCACACCGCAGGAATCCCGCGAGCTGCTGCAGCGCACGCTGGTCGACAACGAGAAGGGCGCCGAGGACGATCTGGAAACAGACGACCTCTTTGGCAAGCCCGGCCGAAGCGGCGGCGGGAGAGCCGGCAACGGCGGTAGAAAGGCTGGGAATGGGGTCCGGCGCACAGCGGGCATGCTGAGTGAGCTGGCAGGCGGCCAGGATATGGCGTACATTGAGCAGAACAAGGCTGCGAATAAGGCGCTTAAAGGCGGCAAGAAGAAGGGTGGGGCCGCCGGGGCGGATCAAAGCAAATTCTTCAAGGGGATTCAGAGGGAGAAGGAGAAAAGTAAGGCGCGTGCTGGCTAGAAGAGCAAGCGTCTGGAGTGAAGGGTTTTGGGGGGGTGGTGGGGTGGGCCATCTACCTACATACCCTTAGTCTCTTACCTTCTTTTTTCTTCTTTCTGCCTACCTGTCTCCTGTTTTCTCCAACACCCAGCCACCCTTCTTCTATCCACTGTCTTGGCCGGCTCAGATTGGTATCTCTGGCTAGGAGGGCGTCGGCGCCAGGATGGAGGTGGAGCTGGTGAACTGGTTCAAGGGCGAGCAAGCGCTCGCCCTGGTAAAGAGGGCCGAGATTGGTCTGTTTCATTGGGTTTTGTATTACAACCACCACAACACCAGCAACACGCATGATACAGGATGTTGGCTTCCAGGGGGATTTGGGTTGGACCGGCGTTCACAGATCGGACGGTAAGGTAAATGGTGGGGGGCCACTGGTCCACGGCAGATTATGACGGTGGCTTTCAGGCTTGCTGGTGGTAATGGAGAGAATGAAAATTAAGATTTCCAGCTGACTGGCTCTTCAGTGCTTTATTTGCTTTACCGAACAAGCCAACTACAAGACCGTTTTGGTTTGTCATATAACTACAATGATTCGCTGCCGGCTGTTGGGCCCCAAATCCGCCCGTCCGACGTACCTGTGTTGAGTGTAAGCACCCCGAGTCGCCTAGGAACATCCCTCTGGATGTATGTCATGTATTTGGTTGGTATCTTGTCTATGTCTCCTGTTTCGGGCGCCTGGTGCCTCCCTCCTGTCTTGATAATGCTATGTCCCCGTCCCATATAGGTACCCTAACCCCCCCCCCCCCCCCCCCAAAACGCCGGGGTCTCTTGCTTGCCGGGGTCGGAGGTCTCTGCGCTCCCATATCCATAGTCCAAATATGTTCAGATGTTTCCAAAAAAAAGCTCTATGGAGGTATGCGCTCCTTGTAAACCCTCCTCCGTCCCTGTAAAACGCCTTGCCGAGAAAAAGAAAAAAAACGCATTATAAAAAAAAGTCTAACCCATTACAACCCATCATACACGCCAACGTAAGCTCATTCGCCTCCGGCAGATGTCTTCGGCCGCGGCGAGAAGAGTTGCTCCCACCTCCTTGTCACTCCGGGCTCGGTCCGTCGTGAGCTGACCCTCGTAGCATAGCTCTCTGGCTCTCCCTCGCCGAGATCACTGGATCTCCTGCGCAGGCCCGTCGTGACCGAGTCGGATGGGACAGCCGGCCCCGGGTGCAGTAGGGACGTCAGGATATTACCGTGCTCGCCGCTGGTGCCCTTGTGCCGCCCCGTGCTCGATGCGCGGGGCCCGCCCGTCGCGGCGGAGGTATGCGACTGGAGCCTAGCCATCCGATCGTTGGCGTCCGCCGCCTCCCGCGCGTTGAGGGATTCGCTGGGGAGAAGGATGGCGCGGTCCAGGCCGTAGGGAAGGCCACGGTGTCTACCGCGGATCATCATGGCAATGAGGACGAGTTTCCCGACAACAGAGAACTGCGAGCAGAGCGACGCGTTGACGCTGGGATGTCCGAGCGACATGCCGACAGTGCCGTACGCGCTGACAACCTCGAAGAGGACGGCAAACATGGAGAAGTCGTTGGCCATGAGTTTCTTGCCCTCGGCGATGTTGATGATGAAGAAGCCGAGGACGATGTACCACAAGTCGAATGACAGCTGCCGCCGCAAGTGAGATCCGACGTAAGACAAGTCGGTTTGGCTCGCCTGGTCATCGACGTCGTTTGTGCTATAGACGCCCAGGGACTTTTCCTCGTAGACATTCGTACGACGGACCGAAATGGCGATCGGGAAGACTGAAATGTACATCATGACCATGTACGAAAATTGCACGGCAGGATGTAGCTGGGCAAGGTTAACGCAGGCAAAGCCTGCCGTTCGCGTCGAGACAGCCTCGAAAATGCCGTTTAGAACCTTGAGTCCCGCGGGTAAATCGACGACCGGCCCACTGCCGAGCTATTTTAAAAGGATCAGCGCCATGGTCAATCGAACATCCTGGGTTCAACTTACATCGAGGACGATGAAGAACAAGACGTCCAAGCCGTTCATGATGACGAGGAGCCAGAAGAGCCACCAGGTAGCGCCAGAAGGAAACAGCAATGTGAAGCACCGACGAGGGTGGTCAAGCAAAAACCTCAGCTCTTCGTAAAGGCCTGTGCCGACCGGGACGAGGTGCGACGAGACCCAAATGATGAACCGAAGCATGACCGGGAACCCGGTATTGCCGATGACGATAAGGAAGCTCATCAACAACAGCGGCCAAGTTGCCGTGCCGAACGAAACCATGCTGTCGGGTGTGAGGGTAAAGCCCAGATCCATGAATGCAGAACTCGATGTGAAAAAGGCCCACCAGGTCCTGCTCACGCCGGCGTCGTCAACGACTTGACCGTAGCTGTCCATGTTCAGGATCCACGGCGCCAGGCCTATGACACCAATCGCAGAGTATATCCAGAAGTAGCCCGTCAAGATCAAGGCTAGAGTCTTCAGAGATCTGTACTCGATTCCGCCGAGCTCTTCCCTCTGTTCCTCTGTCAGGTCCGGGAAAGCGGAGTTCCGGCCAATGGTGGGTTCCCAGCTCAGATACGGTGTGCCCTCAACCTTGTCTCTCGAGAACACCGTCCGCATCGTCTGGAACGACTGTCGCCGGCTTCTGACCCTCGACGGCGCCCCACCTAGCTCGTCTTCTTGCTTGCTGTGCGGAGTGTTGGGTTTTCGTTTCGGGAGCCGCGGCTTGAGGAGCTTGAGGAAGGACAAGGTGTGCGCGGCGGCTCTGGCACCGTCGATGAAGTCATCTGAATCCGAGTTATGGAGCTTACGCCGGTCGGGCTCTTTGATCGTGATAGCCTGCTGGCGGCTATCGGCGGCCGTCGCCAGCGGCTCCCCGTTGATGTTGATGCCAAGCCCTGCGGCAGACGGGACGATTTCCGGCTCTTCGTCACCTCCTGCCTCGACCCGCGACGGAAGCATGCCTCGTTCGGCATCTCTCGGGTTCGGAATGCGCAGCACTTCGTCATCACCCTTCCGCTGGCGTTCAAGAATGGCGATATGCTCCTGCTCGGTCCGGGCGGATGGGAGCTTGAGGGCGTCTTCGCCCATCCCATCGCTCTTGGTGACGGTGCGGGCAAACTTGATCTCTGGCCTGCGAGGTTCCGGGGACACAACGGTGCCGTCACTTGTTCCAGACGCGTCTGAAGGTGGGGACTTGGGATCAAGCTGCTGCTCGTCGGTCGGTGGTGGGTTGTCTTCCAAGAGGACGCCATCGTTCGTGATGCGGGACCTGGCACCGTTGAGCATAACCGTGATTTTGCGGCCATTCACGCCCTTCTCAACGTCGGCCCCGTCACGCTTTGCCTTGGCCTTGGATTTGGAGATTGTGCCTCTCCTTTGGCGAGCCTCGCGGGCGATGTGCTGGAAACGCTTCTCGAACCAGTAGAGGCGGAGGAAGACGACGAATGAATTGATGGTGATCGGATTCGCCATCATCGGCCAGAGATAAAGAACAACCTGCTGAAACGTAGTGAGCAGGTTGAGGTCAACAGTGTTGAGCCCGGCCTGGGTGCTGGCGCAGCTGGCGAAAAAGAGGGCATCGATGTAGGCTAGGTTCCCCTTGCCGGAGCCATATACTATCACTGACCCAACAAGGGCGAGACCAATGATATAAAAATCTAAGCGGCATTTTAGTAGACAGTTCATGAGTCTCTAACTAGTGTGAAAAGGAATACCAACAGTGGACCGAAATGAAGTGGAAGTGCGGCTTCTTGGAGATGAAGGCAGGCCGAAGAGCCTTGATCTGGCCGACCAGCAGCTCCTTGAAAGCGTCCATGCTGAATAAATGGAGAGACGGATAGGCCAAGCAAGACTGGAGATGAGGGTAGGCAAGAGAACAAAAGCGGACGAAATGTTACGGAAGCGAGTCGGTCGACTGATTTTGTTCAGGCCGTGCGTGGGTGGTTTCCTTGCAATTCGCTGGTGATGAGGCCCTGAGAGAGCTGCAAACTGCCTGCAGAGCAGGTGGAATCAACAAAGTTTGCGGCACGGTGCAGACATGGCCGCTGGAGGTGTGCAGTAGAAGTGGTAGAATGGGGAAGAGGAGGCAGATATTTATCAAGATCGCGTCAGATTTATTGATGGTGTGCAGTCCGCGGAGTCGTGGGAGTGGGAGTGGGAGTGGGAGTGGCAGGCGGCGGCGGCGGTCAAAGAATTGCGCTGCTCAATCCGATCGCTGATGCAATTGCAAAAATGGAAAGCGGGGTGCCGAAAAGGCCGCCTGTGATGATGTCGTGTAAGGCAGTTGGCGATCACAAAGTTCACAAAGTTCGGAGAAGAAACCCTAGAGAGGGCGTTGGTATTTAGAAGATGTTTCCGTCCGGCACGGTTCAAGGCGGTGCAAGGGTCAGCAGATGGTTGTCGGCAGGGTGGCTCTTTGTGGACGGTTCCTTGGACGCTGCCAAGAAAAACACGCAGGGGGCCAATTGGGCGAGACGAGTGAAATGGCTGAGATCCGAGCACCGGCAAGACCTGCGCCAAGAAGCCTTGGCCCGGGTCCGCGAGAAAGAAGCGGGCCCAGAACACCGCCCCCTGCTCACGATTCCTGCATCGTTCTGCTTCCACAACGCTTCCTGGGAAGCACGTGGGGGGCATGGACAAGATTTGAGGGTGGCCAGGGACAACCAGGGATGCCTTTTATCGTGCCAAGATGTAGCCATCTGGCCACCGCTCTTCTGCAACAAAGCAAGATTGTGCAGTTACATATAATATGCCAGAAATGCGAATTTACCGTTTGACTAAACATTTGTCTTTTCCGATGTTTTTCATGTGCCGCCTCCACCGTCCCCAGCAACAAATCCACACGAGATGGGAGGCCTGCAGGGCCGCTAATTGTCTTGGCCGCCTTGGCTCTAGATTGCTCTTGGGTAAGATGTTTCCTGACACATTCACCAGGGATTGTCCCGGCAGTATGGGAGTTTTATTACCTGCGGTACTACATACGTAGAATCAAGAAGTGCATACTCCTGGCCAGATCTTTGATAGTGACTATGGTACATATGTCATATGGGCACAGTGGGTTACACAGGGACCTTTGAGAAGGATTGTCTCACGATGCCAAAATAGCGGGCGCAAACCGCCAACTGAACTTTGATAAACAGGGGTGCAGCTAACTCACGGCAAAGGTCTGGAAATGCCGAGCTTATCGTTTTGCGCGGCAGCCAACCAGGTGATTGCCAAGGCAAGTCTAAAAAGTGGCGTCGCTTACTACAGTACATAACGTTGACAACCACTGCCCTCAAAGCCACCCGAATCCGATTAGATTATTTGGATATGATATCACCACACATCAAAGTACTTCTACATATATACTCTATATGTGGGTGTACACTCACTGCGGCCAAGGACTCTTCGGGCTGAATACAATGGTCAAAACGATGAATTGTGTTGGCTTGCACAAAAACGGACGGCCTTCTCCCCGAACTCCCGATGAGCGGCCCAGTCCAGCCCCGGAACCCTCGCGAGACACGCCGCGGGCACCTGCATAGAGCCCCAAATGGGGCCATACTTTGTGTCTCCTCTGCATTTGACTATGGGGAGTCCCGAGACACTGATTTCAATGATAGTTACACGCCGCCCGGATATTTATACCCGCCGAGAGCAGTGACACACGCCGCGAGAGGTATTTGCATCCTGAACTGCAGTCCAGCGCTGTGGCAACACGTCGGCGCTGCAGATGACCAACAGGTTATGGTTATCTTGGTGGGCGATAAAGGTGAACCAGTACTATGTATATGCGAGCTAGTCATAGGCGTCAAGCCGTTATCTTGTATGACCCGACTACAAGTGGCACTAAAGTGACGGTTCCTCGGCCAATTCTAAAGCCGACAACAATGACTCGGCTTCTGGCCCACCCGCGAACCTTGTAACGAGTGTATAACATCAGGACTGCCGGATATCCTTCCGAAAAAGGAACCAAAAGCAATTCGAAGACAGTCGCCCGTATTCTCGCCTATGAAGATCAAGTCAGTCTTGCCGACAAGCGGAGCCATTCTCTCGACCTCGACACCGTATCCATGACTGGGAGGAACCTTGATCAGATTTGGGTTCTTCACTTTCTGATAGCTACCGCAAGTACTGCAGGGTGCATGAAAGACGTTTTTTTCAGGGAGGGAGGGGTCGGGATGGTATGTACATGGCAGAAAGGTGTACATAACTTGTTTACTCTCTCTCTCTCTCTCTCTTGTTCCGTGAGCATTCAGCGATACCGATGTCTTAATTCCAGTATTCGAAACAGGTTGGGCAGGGGACACACCCACAACCGTTGAAGGTACTTAACAATAGAGCATCTGGTAAAAAAAAAACAAAAACAAATAACTAAAAGTAAAATAAACCACTTGGCCCTCTCACGCTTTGCGGGAAGGGGTGCGAATTGGCGTGGCTGGAAAACATTTGGGATTGAAGCTGGGCACCAACCTAACAATGCCGGGATTTCATGGGTTTCAACCTGCACTCACAGTTATGCCTCTGCTGGATGCTGGAAGGCATGGCCAAGCTACGGGCAGTTTGGCGTCTATCAAGGACATTCATGTCCACGTTCATGTCCACTTGGTCCTGGACTGGCGGCTGGATCCCTCGGGATTCACACCCATTCTTGGGTAGATAGTTCTATACATGATATACACGTGTACACGGCGGGTTATCTCCCAGCCCACGCCAGATACCTTGCCCTCCCCTTAAGCTCCCTCGTACTCCCTACTTCTTCTTCGCACCTTTCGCACCCTTGGCACCCTTGGCCGCCGCCGCGCCCGCCACAGCCTTGCCACTCGAAAACACCTTCCGCGACCGCTTCCAAGCAAACACCAGATCCTCAACACTGCCCATATCATGCTTGGGCTTGCGCATGTACGTGAGCCTGGCCCTGCGCGCGCGCTTGGCGCGCCTCTTGACGATCTCGATGCCCGCCACGTTCTTGTTGTAGATCTTGAACCACATCTCGACGCCCACCTTGCCGAGGTGGTTCCGCAGCAGGATCGCCGTGTCGATGCCGCGCCGGCGGATCGACAGGCACACGCCCGCGAACGGCTCGCCGCCGCGCCGGTGCGTCACCATCAGCACGTCGCCGACCTTGGCCGCCTCGCGCGTCTTGGCAAAGAGCGCCGTGCGCGCCCCCGTCGGGTCCATCTTCCGGATTTGGATCTCGTGCAGCGACTGCAGCACGTTGACGGGCGGCGGCGGGACGTTCTTGGTGCCGCCCACGGTGCTGGTCGGGTAGACGGCGAAGGCGGTGCGGAGGGTTTTGGTCTTTCGGTCGGTGAGGCGGACTGTCCATTCGCGTGTTGGTTAGCCATGACAGGTTACATGTTTGAAACAGTAGGAGGGGAGGGGAGGGGAGCAAGTAGTACAGAAGCTGTGTTCTGGCGGTGGTTGCCGTGTCGTCTGCGCGGCTTCGGTCGCCATGTGCCGGGAAAACACCCTTTGTTGTCTCGTTCGGCGTAAGCTTGCCTTGAGGCAGCCTAGAGGCCGTCTTGCCAGCGGCGCGACGTTCATTGTGTTGGACGGTCGAAGGCGTGTAATGAGCATCGACGGACCGTCTCGACTTCGCACGATGCAAACGAGATTCAACTTTCAAGATCAGTCACGAACAGGGTTGAATTGCTGGCGCTAATTGGCTGGGGTGGGTCACATCAAGACCCAAATGGCCCGCTATAATTTTCCTTCCACCAACCAGATGCCGTGTTCGAGACCGTCTTCTGAAGTCCGGGGCTCGAAATTTAGAAGCGCGGCATGCAGAGGATATTTACAGCAGACACCGTCCCACCTCGACACCACGAACCTCCCCTCGCCTCCTATCCGCCGCCATGTTCCTCACAACAGCACCCAGTGCCCTGCGGGCAGCTGGAGGCAGGACATGGCTCTCAGTAAGCGGCAATGCGGCTCTCCGGCAGAAGTGGTTCTCGACATCCCCAGCACGGAGAGGTACGTGACACGCCGGCGTCACAGATAACGGCATGGAGGGATCTCGCATGGCTGACAAGCATTCTTCCATTCTGTAGCCGACCACATCATCACCTTTGGCGAGGCCTCCACACCCGAACTCTCCGAATTGCTCGACAACTTCCGGCAAAAGGTCATTCTGCCGACCTACTTGGCCCAGGAACAGCGCAAGAAGATCTACAACCCCAAGCTGAAGCAGATTCTCCAGAACGACCCGGTTACGATGGAGATTGACGGCGTCGTGCACAAGTTCCGCTTCATCAACAAGGTTTCCGAACTGCCGAGCACAAGCAAGACATTGATCCAGGCGCTGCGGACCATGGAGACGCCCGCCGACTTTCGAAACATCCGACCGTTGCTCGAAGGGTGCGTGCGCAGCAGGCGCAAGGTGGCCCCGGAAATGTACAACATGATCATCCGTCGGGCCGCCATGAACGACTGTCTACAGGTCATCATCGACTGCGTCAAGGCGGCCGAGTGGACGGGCTTCAAGCTCAACAGCTCCGAAACCATCAACAGCATGCTCGTCTGGATGCAGCGGCCGGCGATTCAGAGTGGCTTCAGCGCGGGGAAGACCAAGGCGGCGCTGAACCAGATCTCAGTGCTCCTGGACATGCTGGAGAGCGACGAGAACCACCACGCCACCGCCACAACGGAGGGTGCATTCCCCTTCTACCGGGACCCGCAGGTCCTGGCCGCCAGGCTGCACATGGCCGCGGCGCAAGCCGTGTATCTCCAGGAGGGCAAGGACGTGGACGGCAAGGTGGCCAGGTATGCCGAGGAACTGGTCAAGCTGTGGCCCGAAAACACCGGGCTGCTCGACCTCCAGCCGGATGCCTCGTACCAGGATCGGCGCAAGATGAGCTATCTGTTGGAGCGGAACACGTATCTGTGGTGTGCGTCGCCCGTGCTGCACGGCTTGACGCTGGCCGCGCAGGTGGTGGATCCAGCCCTGGCCATGCAGCTGCAGAACCGGGCCGACAAGGTCGACGAGGAAGTCAAGAGCGCGCTCGCCTCGCCGGATCTGAGGGGAGAAAGGGGGAAGAGCATGTACAACTCATTATTTCACCCTCGGGAGAAAGCAGAAGAGACGGGCGAGGTCGACGAGGCAGCATGAGCGAGCGACTTGGGGTTTCACGGCGTTCCAGAGGTCGACCTGACGGCTATGTACTTTGTATAGATTATCTATGTATTTTATAACATACGCTTTGGCGCGGTGTTTGGCTATGGCAGGACGATGTACTTTTGCAGATGTTCCGGGATGGCCGACAACAGCTGCTTGGCCTCGAGCCACTTCCTCGAGAATAACCTGTCGGCATACCGGTACGCGCCATCCGCGAGAACCGTCACCACGGTATGCCCCTTGCCCAGCTTCTCGGCTACCTCCTTGGCCGCGACCACATTCAGCGCCGAGCTGGCGCCCAGATACAAGCCTTCCTCATCCAGACACCGATACACCATCTCGATGCTCTTCTCGTCGCTGATATGCAGCGACCCATCCAGCAGCTCCAAATCCGGCTGCAGATTGTCGGTGATCCTCCCCTGCCCAATTCCCTCCGTGATGCTCGACCCGCTGCGCTCAATCAACTTGCCCCCCGAGCTGAGATACGAATGCAGCACGCTCCCGGGCGGATCCGCCAGGAAGCTCTTGACCCGCCCGCCCGACACCTCCTTCAGGTACCGCGTAGTCCCCGCCAGCGTGCCGGCCGTGCCGGTCGCGCACGTGAACGCATCCACCTTCCCCCGAGTCTGGTGCCAGATCTCGGGACCCGTCGTCTCGATATGCGCCCGCCGATTCGCCACGTTGTCGAACTGGTTCGTCCACACGGCGTTCTCGAGGCGCTCGGCGTGCCGCCTGGCCTGGTGGTTGTAGTTCTGCGGGTTGTCGAAGGCGACCGCGGGGACGGGGTGCACCTCGGCGCCCAGCAGCCGCAGCAGGTCAATCTTGCCCTGCGACTGCGTGTCGGGCATGTAGATGACCAGCTTGTACCCCTTGCTGCGGCACACGTGCGCCAGCCCGATCCCCGTGTTGCCCGCCGTGCCCTCGACGACGGTGCCCCCCGGCCGGAGCAGCCCGCGCTCCTCGGCGTCGAGCACGACGTAGTGTGCCGCGCGGTCTTTGATGGAGCCGCCCGGGTTCATGAACTCGGCCTTGCCGAGGACTTCGCAGCCCGTCTGTCGGGAGAGGTGGTTGAGGCGGATCAGCGGGGTGTTGCCGATTGCTGCCGTGTGTTAGTTAGCCCTGTGTTGGGTGGGATGTTTCTTTGTTGCTGTCCCGGATCCGTGGCGCCATTGAAAGGATAGGAGGCAGGAGGTGTGAAAATTCACAGATTCACAGAGAGACCTACCCCCCGTCAACCCCTTGGCAATCCCTTGCGCCTTGGATACGGCAATCAGGTGCTGAGAGGGCTCGGCAGCGGCGACGGCCAGGCGCTGTGCGCTTGTCGCGAAGCTGCGGGCGCCGTAGCGGAACATGGTGCGGCGGAGTGGTGCGTGCTGGTCGGTACGTATGCCGCTGCTGTATGCCGCGCTGCTGTTTTTGTTGACGGGTGTTTCTGGCAGTAGCGTACGGTGTTTGGGCTTTATTAGGTGAGCAACCCCCGGCTTCTCCGGAAGAAGATTGCAGCAACAATGGCTGATCTCGTCGCCGAAGGAGGACAGCGCGAGGCCGGGAATTGTGGGGCGGTTCGATGTTCAAGGCGATGGCGCAATCGGACGCTAGCCCGCCCCTGAAGGTTGAAGGAAGATGCAAATGACTAAGCCAGGCTTTTTTGTATTTAGTGTGATAACGGGTGGGCCATCGCTGTGCTCCGCAGCTTCCTCCCAGCGCATTACAACAAACTGTAACAGGATATACCCGCGTTTTCCAGCGGCCGTCAAGGTTTCCCGGCTGCAGGGATCCACCCCCACCAGTCTCCCGCTACAGTTCGCCGCCGGCAATGCAACGCGACCCCTGCCACGCGACTTCTTCCATTATGGGATTTTTGGTTTCTGACGACAGCGAGTTTTGGTCTTGTGGTATCGAAACTTATCACTACTAGCGCATTACAAGCGAAAAAGCGAATCGATGTTAATTTGAAGGGTTCAGATTCTTTAGTTTTGCTCCAAGGGAGGAGGAGCCATGGCAGCCAACGCCGACGACGGGAAGCCGTCCTCTTCTGACGAGTTATCCGACATTGAGAGCAGCAGCAACAGCAGCGATGGCGAGAGCGACGCAGGGGAGCCGCAGAAGGTGGAATGGCTCGTCACGTCGCGTGCAAAACGGTCAACGGCCGGAAACCGGATGAAGTCGATGCTTGCGAACGAGGAGCCCGCTGCCGAAGATTCCGACCTCGAACTGCTCTTTGCCGAAGACGAGGACGATGCCGGGTTTACCGACGACGCGCAGGATGACGCGTCCGACGTTCAGATGGATTCGTCTTCCGACGAGGAGGACAAGGATGAGAAGGCGGATGAACTAGAAGGAGAAAAGGAGCTCGAACGTCAGGCGCGAGAGAAGCGAAAGCGAAAGGCACAGGAGGCCATACCAGCCAAGTTCCGGAAGAAGGTTCGCATTGAGCAACCGGCCGCTCGTCCGCCGAGGCCGAAGAAGAAATCCGAGAGGACAAGCTGGCTTCCGTCACCGGCGGACCTGCCAACGCGTGCCTCGGAGCGCCGGACGACCAAAATAAGCAAGCAGCAGCTCCACCAGAAGATGGTTTCAGATGAACTCAGGAGGAGGAAGCAACTGGAGAGAATGGAGAAGAAAGCCAAGCTGCTTGAGGCGATGAAGAAGCCTCCGATGACACAGGCGGAGCGCCTCGCCGAGGCCGCCGTCATTGAGAAGAGGAACGCGAAGAGCTTGAACCGGTGGGAGGAGGCTGAGAAGCAGAGAGAGGAAGAGCGCTTGAGGAAAATAGCGGCCTTGCACAGTCGCAAACTCGATGGACCCGTCGTTACGTTTTGGAGCGGTATTCAAGAGCTACAAGAGGGGCAGGATAAACACGTCGGCAACCTGGTGTCGATGGAGGAGAAGGCGCCGCGTAAGAAGAGACAGTCGGCAGCGGCTGCTCTTGCCGCCAAGGAGGTTGAGACTAAGGTGTCGACGCCGACGCCGACGCCGACGACCGCGGTGGAGAAGTCGAGTGAAAAGGCCACGGAACTGCCAGGCCCTCAAACGGACCAGCCCGACATTTCAGCTCCGCCGATTCCCCTACCTGTTCCGCCCATGGCGTCTGCCGATCCAATCCAGGAGACCACTCCTGCAATACCGGAATCGGCACCAGAGCCAGAACCAGCACCAGCACCGGCACCGGCACCAGCATCAGCACTAGCACCAGCATCAGCTTCAAAATTAGGACAAGCACCACCTATATCGTCAGCGCCCACACCAATGGCTCCTCCTCCACTACCCCCACTCCTAGATACTAGATCGAGCAGTTCAGGAGTGCTTGCTGCGCCCATGCTTGCTCTGCCAGCAGGTGTCTCGTCTACTCTGCGAGGTGAGCAGATGCCCATGCTAGGACTCCCTGCAGGTGCCAAACCCTTCCTCGCGGCGCCAAATACTTCGCATACCCCTTCGCCCTTATCTATGCATCCGTCTACGCCAACTCCACCTGGTCCCGCATCTCAACCGACTGAACCCCCACCGACGACCTCCATGCCCAAGCCTAAGGTTACCATTCCACCTCCACCACTACCTTCTACTCCTATCACACCGTCGCACACCTCCCAGTATATATCGCAAGCGGCATCCGCAAAACCTCCAGACACACCGCAGGAACCGCCCGCATCTGCTTCCGACTCTCGCCGCGAGGGGAAGGTGACGCGCAGCTGCATCATCCTCCAGAACTTTGACGACCACGCCATCAAAGACAAGCAGATACAGACGCAGATACTGTTCGGGAGAAAGATGAACAAACTTGCAAGTGAGTGCCATTGCCGTTCCCATCGCAGTAGCGGATGGATACTGACATGTCAAAGAACCCGCTCACCCCCCTCTCTGTGTCATCACCAACCACCCAGCCAAGTACAGAGACCCGAAGACAGGTTTACCTTATTACAACAGCTACGCATACCGCGAGATCCAGCGAGTTTGCCGCGGCGACTACAAGTGGAGTCGCTTGGTTGGCGCCTGGGTTGGTCGGGGGGACTATGCAGCGCAAGGCGTGCCAGAGTGGTTTCTGGACCCGTCCAAAGCATCGAAGCCTGCTGAGCCCATCCTAGCTCCAATCGATGGAGCTGTCGAGTTGAAGGTTGAGGAGAAGGAGAAAGCCGTGGATGAGCCCAGGCTGGTTCCAATCGAAGGAGTGGAGCGAGCTGAGTCGCCGACTCCTCAAGCAGCTTCTTCAGCTGCTCCCCCAGTTACTAGTGCATAGCGCGTGCCATGTAGACTCCAAACGAAGACGCAAGTGTAGCAACAACAGTGAATTTCAAACACTGGGTTGGAAACCACACCATCAGCTGTGATCGACCATGCCTGTTTTATACAACCGTTCCTTTTAATGGTATCACAGCAAACAAACCCCCTCAAACGCCAGTGCCGTTCACCGTTGCCCCTAGAGCCCCCCAAACTGAACACCGTCATCGTCAATGTAGAATAAATAGATGGCGTAACGCTCATGACTCATCCATCCTACCCTGCTCCTCCCTGCTCCCTCCAAGCATGCCAATAACCTGCTCCAAGCTCTCCATCTCCCCCTTCTCCAAACTCCGTCCTCCGCCATCCCATTCACCATCCCTGACCTCTCCATTTTCCCCCAGCTCCAACCCACGCACATTCTCCAGGTGCTTCCGTGTTGCCGTCTCCACATACTCCAGCCTCTCCCTCCGCCAGCTCTTTCCCCCGCCGGCCTCCGCGCTGTCGCTGCCGTCATCACCACCGCCCGACGACAGGCTCGACATGACCTCCCTCAACGTAGTCGACAACTCCCTAAGCGACTGCAGCTGCGACAGTGTAAACGCAGCCGTCGTGGTAAGCGGCGTGTCGGCATCCCCCTCGGTAAGATCCCCTTTGTCACGCAAGAACCGAAACGGCGGTTTCTGCTGCTGCTGCAGCTCCTCCCCGTCCTCCCCAGCCGCCACCGGCTCCGTCTTGACCCCCTGCCCAGGCAGCGCCCCAACCAGCCGCCTCATCTCCCCCAGCAAGGCCGCATTCCGCGCCCGCTCCGCCACCAGCATGCAGTTCAGCTTCTGGCTCGCCTGCAACCGCCGCCGTAGCCGGTTCACACTCCCCACACTCAACCCTCCGTCCCCTTCCCCCTCCTCCTCCTCCTCAGTTTGATCACCCCCACCCCCCTCAGCAGCAGCAGCAGCAGCAGCAGCAGCAGCGGTGTGTGGTGGAGGAGGAGGATGAGCGAGAGCACTCTCCAAGTCCAGCCCCTCATAATGCCCCAGGCGCAACCAATCCATCTCAACCGGCCTCAAGCACAAGATATTCCGCATCACATAGATCTCAAACCGATCAAAGTTCTTGTCAATACTCGCCCACAACAGCGTCTCCAGCTGGTGCGTGCCCGACTCCACCTCGTCGCGGTGCCGCCTGGCCGCGGCCTCTTCCTCGGTCTCCTCCTCCCCCCTCTCCCCTGCCCCTGGCCCTGCCCCATCGCCATCGCCATCCAGGCCGCTGCCGCGGCCGCGGCCGTTTTGCCGGGCCCGGGAGTATTGGCTGGCGGGGCGAAACCCCAACGACGCGGGCGGCGCGTTCAGCAGGCCCTGCTCGATGGAGTGCAGGGCGCGTTCGGCGAGGAAGTTTGTCGAGTTGATGATTTCGTCCAAGAGGCTCTGCGCCAATGCCGCAAAAACACATAAACTCGTTAGCTTGGTTTTGTTTTTGGGTTTTTTTTGGGGAAATTTTTTTTTTTCAATCAAGGTTGGGAGGGAAAGGAAGGGAAAGAAAAAGGAGGGCGTACGACTGGAGGGTAGCCGAAATGTTCCGTTAGGAGCTCCGTGTCGGATCTTGAGGCCATTGTGTATTGTTGGTTGTGGTTGTGGGTTGAGTTGCGCTGGGGAGAGAGAAGTGGGTGGAGAGGAATGGGCGAGTATGTTGTAAGTGGATGGGTGTTTGTCGCTGAACGTCGCGTTAACTTTTACCACGACGCGCCGGAGAACAAAGTGGGATGCAAATGGTGGGGGGGAGGGGGGGAGAGGGTTGGGGTTCAGTATGCAGTCCGCGCTACAGCTAGAGTAACATTTCCTCGTAACTAATGGAAGCCGTTTTCCTGTATGTACAGTACGGATGTACATACTTATTCGTTCCAGCATCGCTGAATGTGTATCAGAAAGAAGACGAGGTAGACGAGCCTCCGATTATTACGGGATATTAGTAGGCGCACCTCTGACCAGAATACAAACATTAGCACCGAACTGACATCGACGCTGTGAGATGCCTTTTCCTTCTACCTAACCACTATCTGCGGAGCGCCAACCGATGCCCGTCCTCGATCCAACCCTATACTATGAGATTCCTTTCCATGCTTGCTCCGTCTCCTATGTCAAACACCATTTCCGCTGGCCCAAAAGTGTCAAGCCTTGTTTCCAAGACCCGCCTCGCTCAAGCATACCCCCTATTATCCAACTGCACCACCCTCGCAGAATCCGACGACCACCATCCGGGACAAGCGAAGCAGAACTCAAAATAAAATAAAATGAAAACAAGAACAAACCCAAACATGATACAAGTGAAAGAGGTGCTATTACAAGGAGCGAAGTGGGTGAAATAGAAAATAGCGGCGGCACGAAAGAAAGGAAAAAGTAGCGCCAAAAGCCAAAACAGACCCAAACAATTACAACACAATAATCAATTTTGTTCCCGGTTTTCGGTCCGCCGTTCCCGTATCGCAATGACAAGTCAGGAGGAGGCACTCAGTTAGCGACCTCCTCCTCGACCCAGCCATTCAGGTTCCCCTGGATCGCCAGGCCGAAACCGGCGCCCATGCCGCCAAAGCTAGCCTGGTACTGGTGTCCACGACGCTCTCCGCCATCACCTCCCATGCTTCCGTGAAGGCTGTTGGGGCTCGTGCCGCCGTTCTCGAAACCGGGGGCAAACACCGGCAGACTCACCGCACGGTTGTGAGAAGCACGCGAGTTGGCCGGCGCGAGCAAGCCGCCGACAGTGGTCGCGCCCGAAGTGGACAGGTTGGTGACGTAGCCGTTGGAGATGCTGGCCGACTGCTGGTGGCCAGAGATGGGGCCCTGAGGAACCTCCAGAGTCAGACCAGGCTCGTTGGGCGACGAGGCAGCGGTTCCGAACAGGGCAGCCTGCTGCGCAGCCAACACATGATGTTGTTGGTGTTGCTGCTGCTGCGCCTGCTGGGAGACGTGGTTCAGGTACATTGTCAGAGGGTTGCTGGTGGTGTTGAACAGCGCCGCAGATGGGGCACCGCCGTGGCCGGTGGGCGAGTTGCCGCTTTGGCTGGAGCCGTTGGCAGGCGGCGACGGAACCTGGTCACCACGAGGCGACTGGTTCTGCTGCATCTGCCGGGGCGGGTTGCCGCAGCGGTCCTTGCCAAAGTTCACCTTGAACTTCCTGTACTCGTCCTTGCCCCTGACTGCCTCGATGGCCTTGATCGCGTTCGCAATGTTGGTGAAGTTGACAAAGGCGCAGCTCTTCTCCCGCAGGGTGTTGACAAGCTCGATTTCGCCGTATTCGGAGAAATCTTGTCTCAAGCGATCCTCGGTCCACGTCTCATCGAGGTTGCCAATGTACACGTTCCGCGACGCACCTCCGCTGACCGCAAGAGCGATCGCCGGCGGCAGAGCACCCGAGTGCTTCCCCCAACCGATCTTCAGCCGACGGTTGTGGATCATCAAGCCCTGCAGGTTGCTCAGCGCGTAGAACGACGCGGCAGCGGTGGGGTCGATGAAGGTGACGAAGCAGATGTGCTTGTCAGGGATGTAGCGGATGTGGTGCAGGAGACCGCCCCGGACGACGTTGCAAATCTCCTCGATGGTCGTCTCGGGGTGGATGTTGCCAAGGTAAATGGTCCGGTTGCCCAGGTTGCCAATGCCGCCGGCCGTGGTGGCCACAGCGGCAGCAGCCACCGACTGCTGAGCCAGGGCGTTCGAGATGAGATCACGATCGGCGCCCGTCAGCATGTGGGCGTAGCCGGGCGCAATTCCAAGGTACTGCGCAGCATTCTGCTGCTGCGTCTTGGAAACGTAGGCGCACCGGTCCTTACCGTAGTAGACCCTACGAGGCGCCTGCCACTTTGGCTCCTGAGGGAGCTGCGAAACTGCCTTGATGGCGTTGGCAATGGAGAGGAAATGCACGAAAGCAATATTCTTCTCGCGCACGAGCTTCACTGTGTCAATGGCGCCAAACTTGCCCAGGTCCTCCCGCAGCTCCTCGTCAGTGATGTCCTCGGGCAGGTTTCCCAGATAAACGTTCCGGGACGCACCCGACTGCTGAACAGCGAGAGCCACCGAGGTCGGGACCTGCGAGGGCTTGCCCCAGCCAATCTTGATGTCCTGGCCCTTGATGCAGAGCTTTTTCAAGATGGCATCAGAGTGGAAATGCGTGGCGGAGCTCGCGTCCAGGAAAGAAATGAAAGCGCAATTCTTGTCCGGAAGGAGACGGACCGACTCGATCTGACCGCTCCGCACATGTCCCAGGATCTCCTCGGCAACCGTGTCGGGGGGAATGTTGCCCAGATAGACGGTCCGGCTGGTGCCGGTCACCATGCCGGGGCCCATGGACACGGGTGACGTGGGCTGCATAGGGACCTGCATCTGGCCCACATTGTTAAAGGAGCCCGTGGGGGACTGCGGCGCGTAGAATTGCGGTGCGCCGTAAGCTGAGGGGGACACAATGGACTGATACATCTGGGGCGAGATGTTCTGCTGGACCGGGCTCGAAGGGCCATTCTGCTGCTGCTGGAGGCTCTGCTGCTGAGCCTGCTGGAAGCTGTTGACATTCTGGAAGTGCGGGCTCGCGAAGGCTGCAGGGGTGCCGGGCTGGAACGGGCTGCCGAGGAGCAACTGGGAGGGCAGCAGAGGCGTGAATTGCATGTCGAAGGCAGTGCCGGGGGTGGTCAGGTCCGCACCATTGGCATGACCCTGGTGATGGTGCTGGATCGGCTGGGTGTTGATGGTGGGAATGTTCCCACGGCGAGGATGCCGGTCGGCAAAACCCGAGATGTTGGAGGTGAAGGCGCCGTGAGAGAAGCCAGTGTCGCTGTTCGACGGCTTCGAGGCATGACCGAACCGGCCGCTGGCACTTGGGCCGGCCTGGTGACCCGACATATCCTGCATCCCGAGAAGATGCGGAGGGACAAGGCTGTCCCTGGCTTGATGAGATAAAACCGCCGTTGTGAAGGATTAAACGTGCCCTATCAAAGGCACGAGATCGAAAGATATGCGCGCTGGAATGCCCCGGCGGTAGTTCAAAAGCAAACGACTCTCAAAGGGATTCCCTAAGAGTAATGTACAGCCCTGTTTTGTCCCACCACAAGCTATTCGCTCTGGGCTTGAGAAAGAGCGGCGGCGTGCGGCTGGGTTCCGCTGAAAGAAATGCTTGATAGCCAATGCAGTCTCTTTCACGACCGGGTCCCCGTTTCGAGCAAGGATAATCGAGAAGAGCGGTGGAAGTCGAGATTGGCCGGACGGGAGGTCTCGCCGAGCGATCCAGACAAAGAACGGTGTCGAGTATTAAAATTCTAGTGGGAACTCGAGCGAGCGAGTGAGCGATTCTCAAGCGAATGTCGAGAAGATGCAAGATTGGCGTCAGGCACGAGAGCCCTCGTCCGAACGAAGGGTCGCGTCGAATCTGGGCGAGCGTGGCCCTGGATGTGCACCAAGGAATTAATACCTATAAAAGAACGATAGAAAGGGAAAAAGGCAAGTCGGATTGGTTGAAGTCGGAGGAACGCGGCAACAGAGTCCAACGAGCGAGGGTGCGGGAGCAGGAGAAAAAGAGAAGGGGAAAAAAGGAGGTGAAAGATTGGGGCCCAGGAACCAGCCGAATTGGGGTGGATGAGCTAAAAGTCAGTTTTAATTGCAACGGGCAGGGGAACCGTGGCCGTCTCACACGGTACCTTGGGCCCAGGTCCCATTTCGTTCCTTGCAGGGGCCGCTGTGCCCAGAACGCTGGCCATGCGACGTCCCGGCGGGTACCGTACTGCAACGCCCTGCCAATCAGCAATCGCCGTTGTTTCCCATAGAGTAGGGGGGGTGCAATAATGAATCCCACTCTGGCCCGATTTCGTGCAACCCTCTCCGCACTTTCTTCACCAGTCTTTGAGTGTGTTCCTGAGACCCGAGTTGCGATCGAGACCCCTGATCCAGTCTTTCAGGTAACTACCTACCTACCTACCTAGGTATGTACCTCTCTCCATTGTTCCCTTTTTTGACTCGCTGCATGGGTCCAGCCCCAAACAACGGGGGCGACAGCCCTGCCAGGCTGTTCCCTACCGAATTCCAGGTTTCAGCGATAAGACTTCCGACAAATATCTTGGGTCCTCCCGGCACTGCCAGGGACGTGTGTGCACCTGAATCGAAGATGGAATTGACGATGGCCCAGGGGCACAGGTCGGCCGCCCCGGGAAGCACATTGACTGAGAGCTGGGTGACCATTTGCCGTCACTCTGTCGTACCTTTGAGTCTTCAAGGGGCCATTCTCGTTTAACCGTGCCAATCTCCGATTGGGCGGGTGTGGGTTACTTTGCACATCCAACTTTGTCCCTGTGCTGGAAGCGGCATGCAGGATGTACTGTACTCCCGTAGAAGTACCTTGAACTCCAGGGCTGGGTCTCAATGCTAAGTGTCCCTTTCCAGATAACATTTATGAACCTCAATTCATCCTGCTCCTAACCATAGAAATAGGCGAAGTAAAAGAGAGAAGAGAAAGAAAGAGAGCGCCAAAAAAAAAGGCAAGTCGAGAGAGCATGCAGGAAAGGAGAGACACCAGAAAATGGCCGTCATCAAATAAATACCTAGGTACATAATAGCTCCCGGTGATGTTCTTTGTCTGTCCCTGCGTCCACAAATTGCATTACATAGTAGTTGAATGGATCAAGGCTGACCCTGACAGTGAAATGCCCGGTGTGGTCATGCTTGAATCTCAGGTCTTTCAGTATTTCTTTCAGTATTCTGAATTATTACTGACCTCACTTCCATGACCAGGGCAATTCCAGACGGATTGACTTGTTTCCTTGTTCAAATGTTCAAATGCTCAACAGTACGACGTCTCACGCTACCAGGGCCGAAATGTAAAAATAGGACAACAGCACGAAACCGCACGTCAAATCAAGCCGGGGCAACAAATTCCTGCCGCAATCTACACTGTGCCCTCGCTTGGCTCATGCTTAAGAAGATACCATGATGCTTTCATAACAATGCGGCCCAACCAGCCTCCAATCAAGTACAAATGCAATGATAGCAAAACCTCTATCGTAACCAACATAATAAGCGCTTTCAAATTGCCTGGCCCCAATACCTCGCACACAACAGGAGAAATGGACTGTGAATTGGCGTCATGCACAGTGTGCATACTTTCAATCCCCACGTAATCCCCTTTTTAAAAATCCAATCTCTCTGCAGGGCGGGCCGTAACTAGGTAGTGACCTGCCTGCAAACTAACGTTAGCGAGAGAGATCTGCACAGGGCAAGGGGGGGGGGGGGGGGGGCACGGCAGGATTCAAGGCCAACAGAAGCAAAACATGTGAACAGCGTACATCAGTAGTGACTACAGTAATAATAGACAATTATAAACCAACCCCCTTATTATATACCAAGAGTATCTTCCACACTCACTTTACCGCCGTTTTACGCACTCTCCCTGCTCTCCTAGGTAGGTACTGTAAACAAATAACATGTGGGTAACAACTGCAAAGGGTCCCATTTCGCCCACATCGAAGATCACCAAGAACGGCATAAAGACGTGGCACATCGATCACCAAAAAAAAAAAGATCCCCCAGAAGGATTCACAGATTTGCAGCTTCACAGATCCGCGACCGGGGCACAGGCGCCAGAAACCCGGGGGTTCGGGTCGGCCGCTCGACAGATCACCCGAGGATCACACAAAAGCCGCTCGGCACCGCCGTCCACGCCGCACCAGCGCATCGCAGGTACTGTATAAGCCAGCCAACAGCCACCACCTCTCTTACACTCGCGAGCTACGCCATAACCTTATGTATGTAGTCAGGTAGTTGATCCTTTCCGAGATCCCAAAGTCGCCGCAACCCGCCGTACGTGCCCAAACAAGCCCCTGAACGTGCCGAAACAAAACAAACAAACAAACTCTGCCCGTTTTCAGGGGGGGAGGGGTGTTTCGACCAGTCGCCAAAACATGCGCCAAGTGAAATAATATGCTGTCTATATCTCGTCTTGAGCTTAGAGTAGGCAAGCAAGTCCGGTCCCCGTCATCCAGTTGCCATCGCTTCGAACGACCCACAACCCACCCAAGCAATACCGCCGCCCGCTCCAAAACTCCACCTCCCTCAAACGAAGCCCATGCCCGCATCAAGGCTTGCATCGCCCCATGAAGCGCGAGTACAAGCTGCACGTCCGGACGGTGTGCTGGTTGGCCATCCAAGCCAAGAAACGCTCCAGACCCAGGCCGTATCCACCGTGCGGCGACGAGCCATACCTATCGAGACACGTCAGCCAAAATCCGTATGCGATGCGGCACATGCAGAGTGCACGAGATTAAAAGCGGAAGAGGGAAAACTCACTTTCTCTGGTCGGTGTACCAGTAGTAAGGCTCGTGGGGAATGCCGTTCTTCTTGTACGCCTCGATCAGCTCGTCGTAGTCGTCCATTCTCATGGAGCCACCGACAATCTCGCCGACGCCGGGCACTAGTAAGGTAAAGGTGAAACGGTCAGTTCCTTTCTTCTCTCTCTTTCTGATCGCAAGCAGGGTCAGGGGTTAAACCGTGGCACCTACTTAGCACGTCAACGGACTCTGTGACCCTCAGATCCTGCGGGTCCTTCTTCATGTAGAATGCCTTGATCTCAACCGGAAAGTGCGTGAGGAAGATGGGCCGGTTGATGATGTCGGTCATCCTGCGCTCGGCCGCCTCGGCGATGTCGTCGCCAAACACGTGCGGATTGCCCTCCTCGTTGAGGATCGGCGGGTCCTGTTTGTTGAGCCATTCAATGGCCTCCTCGTACTTCATGCGCATAAACGGCCGCGACGGCTTTTGGAAGTCGGGGTTGAGCGTCTTCATGTACCCGCGCATCGTCTCGTCCGCCAGCACCTTGTCGACTACGCGCGAGATGAGCTCCTCGATGTGATCGAGCAGGTCGTTGAACTCGATGAAGTCGAGCTCGGCTTCCACGTGGGTGTACTGGGCTGGTCAGTTACGATCCTACGTCCCACACCCCAACTCAAACCGCGACAAGACATATGCATACCTCAGAGAGATGACGCCTCGTCAGACTCTTCTCCGCTCGGAACGACTTCTCAATGCAGTACACGTCTCCCAGCGACTGGATGACCGTCTCCAGGTACAGCTGGCTCGACTGTGTCAGATATGCCTCTTCCCCGTAGTAATCATACTTGAACAGCGTGGACCCGCCCTCGACCTGCGTCTGCACCATGGCCGGCGGCGACACCTTGCGGAACTCCATCTCCCGATAGCTATCGATGAACGCCAGCTCGACAAACTCGCGCAACTTCATCACCGCCGACGCGTTCTCCCCGCGCAGCACCAGGTGCCTGTTGTCCAGCATCTGCGCGTCCCACGGGTCCTGCTGCATCGACACTTTGTTGGTGATCGCATCCAGATCGCTCGGCGCGGCGCCCAGCACCTTGTAGTAATCCACGTGCAGTTCCCGATTGTCGGGCGCCTTGACCCCCGCCGGCACGGCGCGCATCTCGCCGTAGAGCACCAGCGCCGTCTCGAGCGCAAACATCAGCGCGTCATAGTTCTTGGTCAGGTCCCCGGCCGGCAGGATGCACGACAGATAGCCGTACCCGTCCTTGAGCGTGATGAAGGTTGTCGTCTTCTGCACGCGCAGCTCGTGGATGCGCCCGTACACCTTGACGCGCGTGCCCTTCTTGGCCTCGGTGCCGTCGCCCAGCTCGACGCTCTTGTTGTTCAGCTTGATGCGCACCGCGGTGGCCAGCGACGGGTCCTCCTTCAGCACGATCTTCTTGGCGTCTTCTAGGTTCTTGAGCCGCTGCCGGCGCTCCTCCTCCTCCTGCTTGGCCGAGGCCTGCTCCTTGGCCAGCTTCTTCTTGTAGGCGTCGACGCGGCTGACGGCTTTCTTCATGGCGCTCTTGGCGGGCTCCTCCCACACGGCAGCGGCATCGGACCCATCCTTTGGTGCGGCGGGCCGCGTGAGGTAGGCCGGCGCCGGCTTGTCGAGGTGCTGCAGCAGGGCATGATACAGAGACTGGTAGGGTTTCGACTCGGAGCCGTCTGCGGATGCGTCGTCCTTGCCGGTCGTCGGGTCAATGTAGCATTTTGACTCGGCCTTGGTGCGGTCGGCAAGGTCCTGCGGCGTGGCCATCTCGATTTTGCACTGCTGACTGCTGCTGCGCGGTCAATCGCAGGTTTTCGTGCTGCTGGAGACGGCAGGAGGAGGGGTTGTGGTGGGTGACCAACGTGACTGGGAGTGAGTGAATGGTGGGGTAAAATCGATAGGGAAGAAAAGTTGGCGGGGCAATTGGGGCAGTCTTCCTAGTGGTTTTTTTGTGCCCGAACACCACCAATGACTCACAGTGTTGGAGAGTCAATGAGAGATAAGGGGGGTCCGTACCCATGCGTTCGGGAGGACGGGTCTACGGTTCCGCATGATCTAGACTGGACTTCTCAAACACGTCTACGACGATCCGGACGATCTCGAAGTTGGGGCCGGACGTATAGCTTCCGCCGGAAATATTGGTGGCATTGGTTGCAGAGATTCATCTGAGTCGACCTACCTACCCACTAACCAAAGTTGCATGCGTCTAGGTAACCGCATCAAGCCGGTGTCGTCTCGCACAAATGGGTTGTTGCGAAGTGTCATCTTAAGATTGAGGGATTACTACACATTTCCAGATATTGCATACAACCCATAGAAGTTTGAAATCGACGGTTAGGGCAATGGCTTCGGTATTAAACGGACTCATACTTGTCTTGTCGGCCCAGCTTCGCTCTAACTGCGGGACATACTCCAACTCTCCTATGCAGAGGATCGCACCAGTCTCTGGCGAGTTGTCTCCACGGTTCATCCAATGACAGCCATCTAACCAGGTATGCCTCGCCTGCATCGCGGTCCGTGTATGTCTCAAGATCGACCCATGTGATACTTCATGGGGAACGACACAACGGCCAAATACCAACAACTTACCCTATCCTCGACTCTCTCTAAATACCTCCCTGAGAACGTAGAATTCCATTGCATCATCACTGACTGCTACCTTGCCGGTCTCACTTGAATAGCACGAAAACCGAGCAGACAATGTGCTGTATCAGCGCTCCATTGTGGAGGGAACTTGGAATTCAAGACACTTTTGACCGCTCCCCC
>JAMAKP010000065.1:0-98385 GCA_023628455.1 Chaetomiaceae sp. B2702
CCCTAACCCTAACCCTAACCCTAACCCTAACCCTAACCCTAACCCTAACCCTAACCCTAAGTAACCCTAACCCTAAGTAACCCTAACCCTAAGTAACCCTAAGTAACCCTAAGTAACCCTAACCCTAAGTATGCCTCGACCTCGTCGGCATTAACTAAAGCGGACTCTACCTTCCTAGCAAAAGTAGGCTTAAGGACCATCTAACTATCCTTAATCTTATACTATAGTAGTCTAAGGTAGTCTTAAGGGTATACTTTGACCTAGCGGTCGGGGTTATTATTGACTATATCGGCTAGCCACGGTTCCTTAACGGCGATGGTGCCGGCTTAATACTTGATAGTAGTATAGTTGATGTGCCAGGCGCTAAAGGTCGATAGACTAGTAAGGATGATTCTCCGGCAAGTCTATAAATAGGGAGTTAGCAACTTTCCGGGAATAGGGGTTAAATTGGAAGCTTGTATCTAGAATTTAAGGGGCCAGTTTGGAAGCTTATATCTAGAATTTAAAAGCGTCAACTTGGAAGCTTGTATCTAGAATTCAAGGGGCTTAGTCTAGAAGCTCGTATCTAGAATAGAAGGGCAATATTCTATAAGCTCGTATCTAGAATTTAAAAGCGTCAACTTAGAAGCTTGCATCTAGAATTTAAGGGGGCTTAGTCTAGAAGCTCGTATCTAGAATAAAGAGGTAGTATTCTAGAAGCTTGTATCTAGAATAGAAGGGTAATATTCTAGAAGCTCGTATCTAGAGCTTGGGGTTATAACGTAGGTGCTTAGGTATAGGAAGGAGCAGACTTACCTTTAGATCATTAGTATAGTCCTTCTACCGCCTAAGATAGTTGGGTAGATCCCTGCCCCGCTTAAAGGCCTTAGCTAGGCGGTTATTTCTAGTATAAGACTAGGGGTCGCCCTAGACGACAATAACCTTAAAGAACTTGCCCTAGAGACTAATAATCTCGTTGAACACCTAGGCGACCAGGTTAGCTAGCTTAAATATAATAGTAGGGTAGGTAGAAAAGGGTTCCCTGTTATTAAAGATACGTCGATAGTAGTAATAATCTATAGCTACTAGGGCTAGGCTAGTCGACGTCTTACCTAGGCCTATATTATTGTCTAGGATAGTATAGGGTATAGGTATAGACTCGGCTATAAATATAGTATATACGTTATATAGCTAGTAGATTATAAGGTAGAAGTCGCGCGATATATCCAGGATATATAGGTAGTCCTAGTCGATATCCTTAGGCCGCTTAAACTCAATGCTAAGTACCTTGGCGGCCTATATTAGATCGATAGGGAGATTTTAGTGCTAGCTAGTTATATTGGAGATGGCGGCTATATTGGTAACGAGCTTGCGTACCCGCTTGTCGGCGTCGGCCTTTTCGACGCCCGAGCTAACCACCTACTACTAGGCAAGTTCGTCTATAAAGGCCTCCTGTTTAGCGATAAAGTCAATAACTATATTCCGGTCGGTCAGACCACTAAAGGTTACTATAATATCCTTAGTGATTGTCGCTACTATAGGTAGGAGGAAGTTGTAAGATAACTTTTCTAGTAGGGCCTCGAGTAGCTTGCTATCTATAGCGACTAGGTTATGGAGGCTACGGGTAATTCTATTATCCTTATACTGGCGGGCGCCGCGAGAGCCCTGGCCGGTCTTTATATAGGCGCGTATAAGAGAGACGGCCGGGTTATCCGTCAGGAGGATACGGGTCCGGATATTGATACGATATATAAGCAGCTAGACTAGGTCGGTAATGACGGAGCGTATCTCCTCGGCTATAGGGGCGCTATAGACAAACTATACTAGCTCTAAGCTATAGAGGGCTATAACGTTCTCTAGGATCCTAGTATAGTCCTTGGTAGCGACCAAAGTCTTAGAGTCGGAGATGCTTACCTACTAGAAGCCAAATATACTATTTAGGAAAGAACTAGTAGGTATATCGAGATAGAGCTAGGCGGAGCGGCGATACTAGAAGACTAACAATATATATAGGCCCCGGAACCAATCGTCAAGGCTAAAGCTATAGTAACAACTAGTAGCGGACTCCCCGTCTAGACCGAGCTACTATTAAACCCGGCGTTCTATAGTTGGGCTATCTGAGACGGTAGAGAACTTGAGTAGTATATAGACGTTTGCGAGGACCGTTATATTATAGTGGACGGCTTCCTGGGCCTATTCCTGACCAAGATTACTATTCCGGACGAGCTATATCCTTGGGTACTCGACCTTAGCAATACTAGTAAGCAGCCGATAGGTATACTAATCGAGGGCCAGCTACTTAGCGAGATACTTAAAGACGATATATAGATTGTTACTATTGGACTTGGTAGTATTATAGACTATATAGCAATTGAGTAGACCAAGGAAGTCGGCAGCTATTGGGTTTAAGTTAGCGAGACTATACTAAGTTGCTTTAGAAGCTTGTATCTAGAATTAGAAGAGGCTACTCTAGGAGCTCGTATCTAGAATTCTAAGCGTTAACTTAGAAGCTCGTATCTAGAATCAAAGGCTATATTCTAGAAGCTCGTATCCAAAATCAAAGGCTATATTCTAGAAGCTTGTATCTAGACTTATATAACGCTATACTAGAGGTTAGCATCTATAGTTAAAAAAGGCCAAATTCTAGAAGCTCGTATCTAGAGGATAGGTAGTTAAACGTACCTTAAGTATCAAGAAAGGTATTTATAGTTGTAATAGATATAAAACCTAGTATACTATATATATATACCGAATCGCCCTTATTCTTGGGGCTTAGGGACTAGATGATAGTAAGGCCAGGGAGGCCGAGCTCGTTGTAAGTCTAGCGCGATATAGTAAAGACCTTAAGTCCTATAGTCTTGGCTATAGTAGGGTACGGTTTAGGATAGTATTGGGCTTGGAACTTATAGCTCCACTAGCGAGGCTTAGATATAAATTCCGTAATCTTGGCCAAATTAAGTATATTCTAGCTAGTATCTATACTAAGGGCGAAGCACTTGCTATCCAGGTACTTACGCTTCTTCTTGGTCGCGGGTAGGAGCGGAGGTGGCGGATACTTCTCGATATCTATTACGGGCACTATATTGGCGTTATCTATAGTAAGGTCGAAGAATTGGCGAGTAATAGGCTTAGGGGGGGACAGTTTAGCCGCCTACGCCGCTAACTGGGGCCCCTTGCCGCCGGATACGCCCTTTCCTTTAGGCTACGGAATAGTGTTGCTCACTTTATACTCGGCCAGGACCTTTCCTTTCGGTATAGACAGGGGGTCCTCCTTATTACTATCGTCGTCCCTAGGGTCAATAAACTTAGCACTTAGTTTACCCCTTCCTTTATTAGGGCCTACTCCCTTAGTAGGTAGTTTGGCCTTAGTAGGCGGTTTGTCCTTAGTAGGCGGTTTGGCCTTAGGAGGAGGCTTAGGCTTTATAGGCGCCTTGGACCTAGAAGGCTAGGTAGGCTCGTCTAGACTATCCTTGTTACTATTGTCCGGCGATAGGGGGGGTAGGTCCTTAGGGCGCGAAATACGAGGTATCTTATTAAGAACTAAATATTACTAGGAAGGGGTAGCCTAGATGCTTGCTTCTAGATTATAGATAGCGAGGGCGAGAATTGGTAGGTAGTGGTAGCGGCGCCGACCACTAGATGCTTGCCTCTAGAATATTCTAGAGGCCGAGCCTAAGTAAATTTAGCGAGGTAAATAGAAATAGTAAAGATGGTAGGGTTGGTGGCGGGCGGCTCGAGTAGATACAAGTATCTAGAATTTAGAAATTAGAAAAAGATTTTATAGAAGAGTTGGAGGAGTGGAGGGTAGTAGGAAAAAGAGGGCCTTTATATACCTAGACTAAAAGATAGGATAAAAAAATATCTAACTTAAAAAAATCAAAAACGGTAAAGATAGGACGAAAGGAAGTGAGTATATAATAGAAATCGAGGTTATAATTGTATGGTAGGAACGTATATTCAAGTAAAAAAAAGCTTATATATAGAGAATGTACTATAGAACATTTTAGGAGTAGAATACGATTTCTAAACTAGAGAGCGGGAAAGATAGGACGAAAGAAAGTAGGTATAATAATCGAAATCGAGCTTACAATTATATAGCAGGAACGTATTTTTAAGCAAGAAAAAGCTTATATATAGAGAATATACTATAGCAAATTCTGGGAGCAGAATACTATTTATAAATCGGAAAGTATAAAAATACCGATTTAAGTACCGATTTGACTACCGATTTAACCTCTATTTAATACCCGATTTAACTCTATTTAATACCCTATTTAGAAGTATAAAATTTGCTAGTTGAAACTTCTATTAAAAAACCGATTTCCGCCCCCCTTCCCCCCCTAAAAAAACAAAAATCTAATACTACCCTTCTCCTACTTCTACTTTCTTACTCTTCTACCGCCCAGCTACTCCTATTTAACAACTACTCCTACCTATCTTACAATAGCTCTCGTCGATCTAAACAACTTTAAATACCTATCGTCCCTCGAGATAATTATAAACGTTGGATTTCCTACTAAGGTAAAGCAAAGAGGTAGAGAGAGGTAAGTAAAATCCTAGATCCTTATATCTACTAGATAGGAGCCTAGCGACTAGCAATTACTAATGGATTTTAGATAGAGGCAAAGCAGAGAGGCAAAGAGAGGTTAGTAAAATTCTGGATCCTTATATCTAGACGGGAGCCCTATAAGTAGTAGTGACTTATAGATTTTAGACTAAGGCAAGATAGAGAGGTAGAGAGAGGTTAGTAAGATTCCAGATGCTCGCATCTAGAGGGGAGCCCTATAAGTAGTAGTTACTTAAGAATTTTAGACTAAGGTAAGGTAGAGAGGTAGAGAGAGGTTAGTAAGATTCCGGATACTTGTATCTAGAAGGGAGCCTAGCGACTAGTAGTTAACTTATAGTAAGCGCCTAGTATAAAACCAACCTACCAATATATAATTTAAGAACCCTGCTTCTAGAGAGGGAGCGAGAGAGAGACTACTAGTAGTATACGAACATCGATACTAAGTCTAGCACAGTACCTAACCAATCAATTATACGATTTTAGATGCTCGATTCCAAACTAGGGAGAGAAAGTCGAACCAGCCAATATAGACAATATAAGGGAGGAGCTCGAGAGGGGCTAGCAAGAGTACCTAAAGGTATTTATATATAGCGAATGGACTATAGTGTTCTATACTATATACTATAATATCCTCGCCCCTTCTATCAAGTCTATTGACAACTATCTAATACGGTGCCTATATACTACTACCGAAAACGCGGCGTTGCGGGTGGCGGAGGTAGTAGCGGCAACCCTAGGACTAGAAGAGTCGGTAGCAGATTTCTAATAGCTAGATAAGTAGATCGCGGCGGTACCGGGGGCAGTCGACGAGCCTAAAGGACTGGGCCTCTAGATAGGGGCCGGCCAGGGCTACGACCACTATTCGTTTAGCGCCGTCGATACTACGAGGCGCAAGGCCGTTACTAAAATCCGAGAGTATATAGCCAATACCTACTATAGGTACCACCTATCTTAGAGCTAGAGCGAGGGAACCCCGGTATATATAATACGACTAGAAGCGGGCGGCGTTCGGCGGTATATATAAGTCATTAAGGCGGGCCTAGCCCCGATCCCGGCAACCCGGGTACTAGCGGAAGCACTCCTGAACCGGCTGGCCGATAACGCGGGCACGGGCGATATAATCGGTACTAGGGACGTACTCGAGCCTAATATTCTACTTGACCGCTTCTAGTTCGATAACTATATAGGGGAGTTATCGGCGAGGGACCTTATTTGGTTATATAAAGAACCTACTAAGGATCCGGCCTTTAGGAATCGCCTAGCGGTCGTAGACCGAGAGCTAACGAAGCTTATTAAGGAGGTACAAGCGACTTTATAGGAAGGAGGAGCGTAGCTCCGGAGTATATTAAATGTATAAGGCCGGGCGGATAGCGCCGCTAAGGAAATTACGCTACTAATAACCAAGGGCTTAAAGAGGAAGTATGCTACTACCTAGAGGTATATCGTATACTATATATTATGGCTATAGGTATGTTAGGCGGGCGAGCCTGGCGGGGAAAGAGTAAAGGCGCCCTGCTAGCTAACCGAGGGGTAGATAGCGGCGGCTAGAAGGCTGGTACGTATAGCGGAGGACGAGACGGCGGCTATACTCTTAGACCTAATAGTGGCGCTCTTGGACCAACGGCTTAGCGGCGGGGACTAGGGAAATGTAGTTATCTCTATATATATTATCTTTACGATCACTAAGGATAGTAGCTAGAAGGATATTCGAAAATTTAATGTGGAAGCCTACCTAGCCTATATAATCAAGCTCTCCCTATATATAATTGTCTTTAAAAGTAAGAGGGAAGTACGGTCGATAGATAGTAAGTCTATAGCCCTAAATAACCCTAATATAAAGGCTCTAGATACGAGGGTCCGGAATAAGAGGAGGCCTGTTCTAGAGGCTCGCTTCTAAAATAAGAGGCTACTAGATTAGTGGGAGTTCGCCTTTTAGGAGGGTGGCTGCCTCTGGATACTTATATCCGGAATTAGAGGCCTAGATTCTGGATGCTTGCATCTAGAGTATAAGAGTTAGATTCTAGAGGCTTATATCTAGAGAGCGAGAGTAAATTCTAGAGGTTCGTATCTATAAAGAGAGGGCAAATTCTAGAAGCTTATATCTAGAGAGAGATAGTAAATTCTAGAAGCTTGTACCTAGAGTATAGTAAAGGAACCCTATACTAATGTCAATAGAGCCGCTTATAGTGGCCGTTTATAGGTATATAAACCGCCTAGTATATATAGGCGACGAAGACCTCTGGACGCCGATCGGTTGGTTCTTCTATATATAGACCAAGATAAGTAGTATTATCTATAATATACCGGCCGATATAAGGTTATACTAGGACCCTACAACTAGCGAGTATTTCTTTAAGAGCTATATACTCGACCTTACGATAGGTAGCGCCTTTATACTTGGGCTACTAGATAGATTAGACGCGTTGCTGGACAAACTGGTATTTTAGATATAATTGCCGGTCCCGCTACTTAGCGATATCTCGGACGATATATAGAACGAGACGCGCGGGTTCGGGTTCTTATAGTATAAGGACAATAGCGAGTAGGTAGAGTAGGCTAGGAGCCACCTCTTGTTTGTAGTAACGGAGAGCCCTATAGGGTCCGTGCTATATAGTCGGTAGATATAGCAATCGGCGTTCTATAGGGCCGAATTCAAGGCGTACTAGGAGATATATAAGTAGTTTATCTATATACTACTAGTAGTAGTATACGTGATAAGTAGGGTATTATCGTGCAAGAAGGAGATACTTAGCGTCCGGTATACTAACTTGGGCGCGGGGGGGCTATATAACCTATTTCTCTATAATAGTCTAGTAGTGATACGGACGGTGGGCGATAAGAGGTCTTGGAAATCGGGCGAGTGTAAGGTATAGCGGGTACTTCCGGGCCAGCTATCTCGATATATAGTAACGTTGCTATCGGTAGTAGCGCCCTTTTATAAGATAATAGAGCTCCACTTATATAACAAGTAGGGCTATAGCGAGATACTCTTCTCTAGGGCGCTAGCGGGGTAGGTGGATATCCCGGATAGACGCGAGATACTAACGGCCTTTAAGATAGCGACCGAGGCAGGGTTAGGCTAGGGGATGACGGTAGCGTCGTAGCGGTATATCGTAATCGTATTCGCCCGCCGGTATATAACTAAGCATTTAGTATTAGTAGAGGACCTATCGACGGCAGCGGATACGGACGAGATAGAGGATATAACGATAGATACTATAGCCGGCTATAGCATATATATAGCCGAGATATATTATACCTGTAAGGTCGGGTTAGGAGGGACCTAGTTTAATAAGTTTGTTAGCCTATTGCTTAACTAGTACTAGTTATAGAAGTTGGGTAGGAAGGGGACGAAGCGGGTATAGGAGGAGGGTTCCGGGGAGGAGGATAGCGACGAGGGGTATAGTGGGTAGTAGTAGTAGTAGTAGGCTCGTCTAGAGGGTATAGCTAATATCCTGACGGACCAGGAGTTCCGCCGTATAGCCGGCTATAACGATGTCGGCCTACACGAGTACTAGAAGCGGGTATTTGATACAATAGCGTTAGGCAACTCCCGGTTTATCTATATAGCGGCGGTTGGAGGTAGCAAGTCGGTAGTGTTTACGCTACCCGCATTCGCTATACCCAATAGTATAACTATTATAATCTAGCCGACCAAGGCACTCTAGCGCAAGACGGCCGCCCGGCTCTATAGCTATAGTATCAAGGCGGAGATCTAGGAGGCGGGGAGTATTAGGATAGAGAGTATGCCTGGGGTTATCCTAGTAACGCCCGAGGCAACGTTAAATATAGCGTAGAGGGCCTTTGTCTAGTAGTATAACGTGATATACCGGATCGACCGAGTTATACTGGATAAGGCGTAGGAGTTGCTTACTTACTAGCCTGGGTTCCGGCCGGCCATTGCCGAGATACTAGAGGTTATAAACTAGATCTTACCCCGGTAGATCTTTATAACGGGTACGCTACTACCGTCGCTCGAGGGTACCTTAAAGTAGAAGCTAGGGTTGCCCGACAATACTAGCGTTATCTGGAGCTAGACGACCAAGCCGGCGATACAATTCGAGTATATTGATAGCAAGGGGGACGTATAGCTTATATCGGACTTAGTAAGCAGGTTCGGCCGGGAGGACAAGGCTATCGTCTATATTACTAAGATAAGTATAGGGGAAAGCCTCTTAGAGGCGACCGAGCTCCCGTTTTACTATACCGGCCTTGTCCCCTATCGGTAGGCCGAGATGCTCGATAAGTGGAAGCTTAGTAGTGGCGCCCTGATTGCTACCTCGGCGCTAGGGGTTGGCATCGACTTTGATAGGGTGGTACTAATAGTCTATATTGGGGCCTTCTCGACGGTTAATATAGTCTAGATAATAGGGCGTGCGGGCCGGGGAGGCAAGCTAGCGATAGGTATCTTAGTTATACCGTTTAGCCTTACTAAAGGCTTCTTCCGGGACTATATAGCGGCCGACTACTGCTAGTTCGTCGTCTCGTTATACCTAGATAGCAGGGGTATAAAGTGCGGGTACTCAGCAAACCGGTACGATAGATATACAGGCGGCGGTAGCGGGCGGACGGCAACCAGCGTTGGCGGCGGCAGTACTACGACCATTATACCAGAGATATCGAGGATAGCGATATCGGGCTCGGGCGGTAGTATATCTATAGATATATAGCAAGAGGGGGAATCCCCTACTATCGTTAACGTAAGGGGCCTAGCGGACATCTTTAAGATGCCGGCGCGGTATACGGCGGCCAACCTATAGGGACGTTAGTAGGCTATATAGCGTAGTGCCGCCTTACTATAGAGGTCGGCATTGTCGATACGATCCGTTAGTATAGAGGCGGCCCCTCCTAACCTATAGAGAGGCTAGATATCTCTATTAAGTCTGGCTATAACGAGCCCTATACCGACTACGCCGAGAAACGCCGATACAGTATAGTATGCGATACGGGTAGCCGAGAACCAGCAGATAACGTTCAATATACTCTACCTCTAGCATTTGGAGTCTCTAGCTAAGATACTATCCGACGGCGGCCTCTATACTATATACTACCTAGATAAAGGGGTGACAGAGGACGGCTATATATCTCGGAATTGCTATAACAATAATAGCGCCAAGGAGGTTATAGAGAGGCTTAAGACCGACCTACGGTCTATATTGCCCAAAGGAATATACTAGATGTACCTATTCCCCTAGGATTGGGAGACGGAGTAGCCGATAGAGAAGGGGCAGGGGTATGCTAGGGCGGGCCAGTTTACCAAGGAGATTGCGAGTTGGCTCCTAACCTGCAAATATAACGACTGGAATCGGGTAGCAAAGGAGATAGGGGCGCCTATATTTGTTGATGATACGACGCTAATTACGAACCTAGAGGAAGATATTTTTGGGCCGAAGAATAGTATAGTAAGGGAGTAGTATAGGAAGGAGGTAAGGCTAGGTAATAGGAAGAAGAGTACCAATCTTATTATCCTTATAGCTAAGGTAGTAGAGGAGTATGGATATAGAAGATATTAGGGGGGGGGGATACTTATTGAATCTATCTAGTACTATATATTAGGATGCTTATATCTAGAATCTAAATAAAACTTTTTGCCTTAGTATAAATAATAAGCAACAAAAACGCGCAAGAAAATTTTTTGGGGGTATAAAATATATACTCCGGATGTTCGAGTATAGAATGTGGCGCTCTAGATGTTCGAGTATAGAATGTGGCGCTCTGGATGTTCTAGTATAGAATGTAACGCTCTGGATGCTCGAGTATAGAATGTAACACTTTGGATGCTTGGCTCTAGAATATAACGCTCTGGATACTCGAGTATAGAATATAACACTTTGGATGCTTGGCTCTAGAATATAACGCTCTGGATGCTTATATCTAGAATAGAATAGGATCCTCTAGATGCTAGTATCTAGAAATAGATACCTAGGTAATAGTAGGTGGATATTAGTAATAGGTAGGTATTTGGATGCTCGATTCTAGAATTAAGTGGGCATTAGTAGGTAGGTATTTGGATGCTCGATTCTAGAATTAGGTAGGTATTAGTGGGTATATAGTAGTGGGTATTAGTAGGTAGGTATTTGGATGCTCGATTCTGGGATTAGATGAGCATTAGTGGGTAGGCATTAGTAGGTATATAGTAGTAGGTATTGGTAGGTAGGTATTTGAATACTCGATTCTAAAACTAAATAGGTATTGCTAAGTAGGTATTTGGATGCTCGATTCTAGAATTAGATAGGCATTAGTAGGTGAGCATTGGTGGGTATATAGTAGTGGGTATTAGTAGGTATATAGTAGTAGGCATTAGTAGGTGGGCATTTGGATGCTCGATTCTAGAATTAAATAGGTATTGCTAGGTGGGCATTAGTAGGTAGGTATTTAGATGCTCGATTCTAGAATTAGGTGGGTATTAGTAGGTAGGTATTGCTAGGTAGGTATTTGGATGCTCGATTCTAGAATTAGGTAGGCATTAGTGGATAGGTACTGGTAGATGGGCATCGGTGAGTGGGCATCGGTGGGTAGGTATCGGTAGGTGTATAGTAGTGGGCATTAGTGGGTATGTAGTAGTAGGCATTAGTAGGTAGGTATTTGGATGCTCGATTCTAGAATTAGATAGGTATTAGTAGGTGGGCATTGCTGGGTAGGTATTTGGATGCTCGATTCCAGAATTAGGTGGGCATTAGTGGGTGGGCATCGGTGGGTGTATAGTAGTGGGCATTAGTGGGTGCGTAGTAGTGGGCATTAGTGGGTGGGCATTGCTAGGTGGGCATTTGGATGCTCGATTCTAGAATTAGGTGGGTATTAGTGGGTAGGCATTAGTAGGTAGGCATTGCTAGGTGGGCATTTGGATGCTCGATTCCAGAATTAGGTAGGCATTAGTAGGTAGGCATCGGTGGGTGGGCATTGGTGGGTATATCGTAGTGGGCATTAGTGGGTATATAGTAGTGGGCATTAGTAGGTGGGTATTTGGATGCTTGATTCTAGAATTGCCAAGCCGAGGCTCCATTTTTTAGTGGGCTGCTGTGGTCTAATTGGGTGCATCTGTTTTTTTAGTGGGCCTGTATGCTCTGATTGGGTGCATCTGTTTTTTTAGTGGAGAAGTGCGCTCTGATTGGGTGCATCCAATTTTTTGATGGGCCGCGCGCTGTTTTTAATGGGCCGCGCGCGATGTGATTGGCTGCACCATTTTTTTGATGGGCCGCGCGCCCGCATTGGGAATTCGGCTCCACTATTTGATGGGCCGCGCAGAAAAGAAGTGGGGAATGTCTGCGTCGATCGCGATCGGCGTAGACACGCTTGTAGTCTAGGGGTCTTATCCTAGGATAAGAGTATCTAAAGTAGAGAAAAAACAAGCTCTTGTCCTAGGATAAGAGCACCTAGAGTAGGGAAAAATTAGTATCCCTAACTCGATCTACCTCTATATAATATATATATAGGAGAGACTTATATAATTTGTACTTACTACTTATATTAATAGGTAGGTTAGTTAGGTTGTAAAAGTTTCCTTTAATTTATTATTAAGATAGATCTCCTCTTCTTATATAGATATATATATATATCTAGAAACTCGTATAACTTATAGCAAACCTACTTCTATTAATAGGTGGGTCGGTTGTGGTAAAATATATTTATATAAAATTTAAAGAAATAAAATTACAATAGCAAAAGTACAAAATACTTTATTTAAAAAAAATTAAATCGTATAAGAGTTCCTTCCAATTCAATATACCCTTTGGTGTTAGACATCTTTTCTAGCAAGGAGTGGTCGTAGCTGCCTCCCCATACAAAGATCCAGTCGCGGCAACCGCACCAAGCTTTGCTGCCCTAACCTTTCCCGACTGCTCTGAACTTTGGAGAGCGAGCTCATGCACCTTTGAATTCCACTGCCTCATCTGGCGTATAGCATGCGACCCGTTGGGAAGGTGGTCGAGGAAGCTCTCGGACGACGCGTCGCTGGCGGGATCCGAGCGTAACAGACCCCACGACAACAACAGGCGGTGCACAGGCGCTTTGAGGGGTGGGATAGAAGCCGTCAATACCCCAATCGTCAGTTCCATACCCCAGAGGATGTCCTGTTCGACATTCATCATTGCCGCGCCGCTTTTGCCCAAGTAGCCCATGATAAGGAACAAGCGCGCGATAGCGATACCTGTAGCGGCCATTCCGGCAGCCATGAGGCAGCCAACAAGGACCTTTTCATACAAGGGACGGCGAAGGGTACGGATGAAGGTAACGGGTAGCAGCGAGAGGATGAAGTCGGACGCTATCGTAAAGGCTTTTTTCAGAATTCGAAACGTCGTCAGCCCCAAGTTCGTAGCGGTGATAAACTCAATGACAAAAAGACAATCGCTGTGAATCCTCGTTCGCTAGGGAGTAAGCTTACCGCTGTATATATAGCCGTAGGTTGTAAAGTACGGCGTATAGATACATTGTGCAGTGGGTGTAGGTGCCCACCTGGCTGAGATGGGCCGGCACATAACTAGGTGCATGGTAGTGCCAACAATGAGCATACACACCTGGACGCCGATGACAGTCCACAATGTTAGCCTCCACGGCAGTGAGTCCTTAAGCCGGAGAAGCAGCAAGGCAACCGAGATTCGGATTACATTGAGCGCCCATACCCAGAGCACTCCATCTGCAACTACCAGCGGACCCATAGTCCAAGGATCCGGGGAGAAGCCCTCGAGCCCCCGGCCATTGCGGTACATTGCCACATCGATTCCATACCATGCAATGGTAAGAACCTAACAAGGTAATTAGTTACATTTATCAATTATGAAAGTCTCGTCAACTAGAACAAGAGATGCTTGGTTGAGCGTGAGACCCAAGAGGAATGCATTCCAGAACCGAGCTCCGAGAAGAGCGTGTCCTTACCAAGGCAAAGAGGAGCGTATAGTCGTCAGCGCCAATACGCCGGACTGGTCGTAGCCGCCAGTATGTGCGTAATCCTGTTGTGATGCACGCGATGCCGAGAAATGTGCCAACCGGGGCAAGCGAGTACGCGTCGATCCTGTCGCCAGCGTGGTAGCCCTGGTCTACCAGCGGCGGAGGAGGCGCCATGCCACTTTGACCGGTATATTGCTATTCGATTGAGAGCTCGTCCTCAAGGAAATGCATAAGGGAAGAACAAGGTCGATGGGTTGTATCAAGAAGATGAGATGTTCGGTTCGGGAGAAACATGGAGGAGCTTCGAGGCGATCTGCTACGGCCCCCCCGGGATGGAACCTTGATTGTGCAATCTCCACAACGCGGCTGCATGCAGCCGAAGGTCCGGGCGCGGTGCAACGCAGTCCCCGCTGGAAACCTAACACACTAGGGTCCCTATTATACGTGCTGACAGGGCTGGAATAAATACGGATAGAAGTTACTACCTAGAGTACCAGCGGCTGCTATTGGGCTGAAGAGAAAGCTACTGCAGCGATGAACGTGTTGTCCAACTGAGCTGCCTGCGGCGGTGTACACAGTAAGAGGGAGCGAGCGCATCAGAACCTGACATTGTTGAATCACGTAAGCGCCTGTGCGTCTGTTAGCCTGTTTTCCCCTGCCCCTAGGCAGACGAATCACAGCCGTGTCAAGAAAACCACTTGCCGTGTGCTCTTGCCGAATGCTCTTGCGGCATGTCCTTGTTGTCAGCGTAAGCCTCTTCACCTGCATTTTAATAAACCTGCTTCTGGAATTTCATCCTGCTTCTCCAAACAGAAACTCGATCAAGCGAGCGGCCAAAATCTGGAACGCTAGGCGCCGTTCGAGGCGGACGTGTTAAGGGATAGCTCTAAAATAGACAAGCTTACCTCCTTGCTTATCCTAGAGCGCAAGAGGTGGGCAGGTTCATAGGTATGATACCTTGGTCTGCTTCAATTCTGCCTGCAATCTCCCTATATAAAATAATGCTTTCGTTCATAGCAGCACGGCGATTTGTATTTGCTATAGCTGCTCGGTGCTCGCATCCTATTATTAGAGAAGGGATCGAGGGTGGGAGCGGGTGTGGTAGGCTCGCCAGGTGTGCTCCTTGACTCCGGCCTGACAGAGTGCATCCGACGACACGTTATATGCTTGGCAGAACGGAATATTGCAACACCGCTGGCCAATGGCTAGGATATGGCGCGCGCGGATATCCTTGAAGCGTTAGCTTGCTGTACGCCTCCGCAGGGTCACCAACCGAACACTTGTTGATTGGCTACATGTTTTTGTGCGGGTGTAGGGGTACGATACCAGGTTCGAAGAAAGCGTGGGATAAATTGATTCCTATATGGCTATGAACGACTTCAACTCTTTTTTCCGCAACCTGTTTTCTTTCCAAGTCCATAGGCGGCTACATCCTTCTATCAGCACTCTCCTCAATTTACCATCACGATGCGGACATCCCTGGCTACTCTATTGTTCTGGAGCGCAGGCTCGCTCGCCTCCGGTGCCTGTGCCAAGGACCTTGACAAGCCACAAATCATCGCTCATACTGGCAAGCCGGTAGGAAAGGAGAAGATATATAATGGAGGTCAGATATTGCCCTGCTCCATTCAACGGTACCAAGCTGCGAACAACCCAGACAGCCACTCACACCGACTCCAATCTTATCTTTTATAGTGAACCTGTACATATCCAAGCCGGATTGCAAGAAGCCTAAGGTGGGCGTCTTGTATCTCACAGACGTGTTTGGCATTCAGCACGCGCAGAACAGGCTGTAAGTTTATTAACAAACCAATACAAATTTTACCGCCTAGGCCCCCACAATCCCTGGCGGTATAAATCAAAAGCACCGAGTGACTGAAAAATATCATCATAGTCTCGCGGACTCGTTCGCACGGGCGGGTTTCTTAGTCGTCGCCCCGGACATGTTCGACGGCAAACCGGCCCCCATGGATTTCAACACGCCCGGTTTCAATGCGACAGAATTCACACTCGCTCACGGCCCCAATGCGACGGACCCTATCCTCGCCACGGCAGTGGCTTATTTGCAGATGACGGGTGTCGAGAAGATTGCGACGACAGGTTACTGCTATGGTGGCCGATACGCATTCCGCATGCTCGCTGCCGGCAAAGGCGTCGACGTCGGCTTTGCCGCCCATCCTAGTCTACTGGAGGACTCTGAAATCATAGCTATTACCCGTCCGATGAGTCTTGCTGCTGCTGGTAAGCTTGATGATTTATTAAATTGTGTTTCCTTCCCTGCCACGCCCTTCCCCCCCCTCCCGGAGAGCCTTTCTAGTTACTATTGTGCAGACGTTTCTGAACTAACCTGCCTTCATATAGAAACCGATGCTATGCTATTACCAGAGAGACGTTCCCAGATCGAGTCTATGCTGGTCAACACCACTCAGCCGTATCAAGTCAATTTGTACGGCGGCACCTCGCACGGGTTCGGCGTGCGAGCCAACATTTCAGACCCCCAGCAGAAGTTCGGCAAAGAAGCCGCTTTCTACCAAGCGGTGAGATGGTTCGATGCTTGGGCTGGCGGCGCGCTGTGAGAGGGGAGCACACTCAGACTAGACCGCAATCTCCCGATCTACGACAATATTATAGGTAGTGCTCTGCATGCCCTTCTCGTCTAAGACCCGCTCATTCCTGTCCCGGGCAGTCGCAGTGCCTATGGGATTGTTCTTGTAGCTCCGGAGTGGGTAGCCACCTCCATCTCCACCGATCGTTCCGCCTTCGAAGGGCATGCTGTGGGTGTTGTGTGTAGAGAATGGGTTGCCGAACCCGATCTTGTGAGGGACGGCTCGGATAAGTAGTTGCAATATAGGCATATCGGAAACGACAATGGAGACGAACTCCACGCGGATAGCCCGGTAACTACGCCTTCTGGCCGTGACTAGAAAGACAGGCATGTTAGCTTGGTTCTTCCCTGACGGGCTGGGCGGCTGGGCGTGCGGAGGGGCCATCATACGGTAAAAACGACAACTCCATGGGTAATAGCTAGCGATAATGACGAGGAGAACTCCGGAAAATAGAATGGTTAAGAAAAGCTTCTTCTTGAAGCTGATGTTTACAGGCCAGAGAAGCTGCTTGAAAATATAGGAGCAAAATGGACTACAGAGAAGTGGTCGACTAAGATATACCAGCAGAGAGATAGGCGGTAAGTACAAGTCCTTGAGGATATCCGGGATCAGGACCGAAAGAACGCAAAGTTTGGAGTCGGTAAATTGGTAGACTGCGAGGTCAGCGCCCAAAATGTCGAACGAAAAACCCTACTGCGCTCCGGATTGGGATTGATATGCCTTTATCTTGATACGGGCCGACACCGAGACAGAAGAAGGACGGTTGTGACCACCCAAGTCACGCCGATGAAGGCACACGCAACATCAACGAGGATTTACAAGTACGCCAGGTTGGTACTATCTCGCTAGTTAGCCGATGTAAAGGGAAGACAGACTTGCAGCCCGATGCACGTACATTAGCCTAGAGTAAAAGACAGCGACGCGGGACTTTAATGCACCAAAGACCAGCAGCATAGAGGGTCCAGCCGAAAACCTGAATCTTTGATCCCAGGACACGGTGCGCGTGTTCCTGGGAATCGGGAGAGAGAGGCACGCTCCTTCTCGGTTTTGCAACTGGTGGTCATCCCATTGGCCCCGGTTACGACGTAAATCGTGTCTAGCAACTCGATTATACAGAGTATCTATCGCAGATCAGTTCGAGGCTGAACGCTAGGTCGTCGTTTGAGCCCGCTAACTTACACTAGCGACCGGCACAAGTACCTATCGACCTGCAACCCTCGTAGCCTAACATTTCTCAAGCGCGGAAACGTTCAGAGAGTAACGGTAACTAGTATCAACGATAGAAGGGTGAAAGCCTCGAAATTTCTAGCCATGGTGTGGTTAAGGGGGTAGGGTGGGGGGGGGGGAGAAAATAGGAACTTGGGGACACTCAAACAATCGCAGTGATGTTTTTGCGCTGGCGGAAATAGTGCAACAAACGATAAAGTTGTGAAGGATTCGTGTCTATTGCTTTCAGATCGTGGTAAACAGCTTTAGTACCCAAAGAACGTTTGCAGACAGATGACAGGGGTTGCGTCAACTCAAACCAAATCAAGAAGGATGAAGAGCCAAGACAGATGGAAGATGGGGAGTTGGTACTGAGACGGCAGATCCTCAGAAGTAAATTGTACACTACCGTAGTATTTGTGCCGCCTCGTGGATGTCTGCACTTATTCATAGTCTACAATGATGAATGAACAACCTACGGAAGGCATCCATACGCATGCGGACTGGCACAGACTGGGTAGGTAGGGAACGCCGGCTGTCGTGTCCACACCGCCCCGCCGGGCCCGCCATCAGTGCTACGCTCCTCTTCTCCCCTTTAGAAAGAAACAAACTTGCTCGGCAGGTTGCGTGGCAGGTTGGTTCTTAGGATAGCATCTTTTTCCCCACTCGACCTTCAAAACCTAAAACGTGGAGCTAGTTAGTTGGAAGATGCCTTTTTTGTGTTCCTAGGGTATATGTACGGGTGTAGACGAGTGTTGAATATAAGGAAACGTCTAGCTTTCTTTCTAGACAAGGAATACGGAGGCCGGTCTCGGGCCGTTACACAGCAGCTGCACGGTGTGTGGGGAATCCCTAAGCTCTTCGTCAACATTGGTCGTTTGCTACTCTTGTATATATAATATATCCCGGGGTATGTTAGCTTAAAAAGGGCTAGACTTCCCCTCTCGCCCCAGCAATCGTTCCCTCGTCTCGGCCGAATTTTCAGCCCCCAATCTCTTCTGCGGTCCGCCACTACGTCCCCTATACTGTGCCGTCTCAACAGCAAGCGTCGCGACTAGTTTCACTACCCGTTACGCTCCCTCCCAGCATCAACCCGGTTTATCCTCGGAACCACTTCGTTCGTAAGCCTTTACGACAAGATCATCTGGTACCAAGATGGCATCTGAATATGACTTTGTGGTGGTTGGGAGTAAGTGTCCCTTAGTCTGTATGTCTGACCATTCCGAGAGGTATCCTAACCCCCCTGTGTGCAAACAGGCGGGCCTTCAGGTTGTGCACTTGCATATGGTTTAGTACACTCTCCTAAAAAACCCAAGGTGCTCCTGGTCGAGGCCGGCGGAAAGAATGCGGACCCAGACCTCCGAGTCGACGGGCAGCGTTGGTTGACCTTCACGAACAAGGAAATGAACTGGGGCTACAAGACAGCCCCCCAGGTTCACTGCGGAGATCGCGTGCTCGACTATTCTAGGGGTTTCGGTCTGGGCGGATCCAGTGCCATCAACTTTGGCGTCTTCAGCATCGGCGCCCGCGACGACTATGAGGAGTGGGCGCGCATTGTGGGTGACGATGCGTTCCGCTGGGCGCCCGTCCAAGCACGCCTCAAGCGCTTGGAGAACTTCCACTGCGCCCTTCCGACGGGCGTCAGCAGCAAGTACGCTGCGCCCAAGGCCTCGGACCATGGCTCGTCTGGCCCTCTTCACGTTGGATTTCCGGCAGAGTGCGAGACTGACCTCGTGCCGCAGCTCGAGGCCTTCGAGCAAGCGGGGTACCCACTGAATCCCGACCACAATTCGGGAAATCCGATTGGTATGTCCTTGCTGATCAGCTCGGCATACAAGGGGCAACGATCGACGGCACAAGACTTGCTGGTCCCGTGTCCTGAGAACCTCACCATCCTGACCGAGTCGCCGGTGCAGCGTGTCTTGCTGAAAGGCAAAAAGGCAGTTGGCGTAGAGGCGGACGGGAAGCGATACTTCGTTTCCAAGGAGGTCATCTTGACGGCGGGGGCGCTCGACACGCCGCGGATCCTCATGCACTCTGGTATTGGGCCAAAGAAGCAGCTTGAACAATATAATATCCCCGTTATCCAGGATGTCCCCCCTATCGGCCGAGGTCTCCGAGACCACGCTTTTTGCCCGCTTGTCTATACCCGCACAGAACACAGCACTGGCCGTCCTGGCTTCTACGGTGACCAGGGAGCCATGGATGGCGCTCTAGAGGAATGGAAGAAGTACCGCACGGGACCGTGGACCAAGTTTGCTACCGTGATGGGCATCGGATTCTTCAAGTTGGATAGGCTCGTTTCTTCGACCGAGTTCAAGTCGCTGCCCGCGGACGAGCAGAGGTATCTCAGGTCGGAGACGGTGCCGCACTTCGAGATTGCCACGCACTTTCCAATCCATTGGTTTTTACCCGGCTTCCGGAACGAGGACCTCAGCTACTCGTGTCTCCTCGTCTTCCTATACAATGCCCAGAGCCGCGGGACGGTTACGCTGCAGTCGTCAGACCCCAGCGTTCCGCTGCTCTTTGACCCCAAATTCCTCGAGCACCCTTTCGATCGCCGTAGCGCCATTGAGTCGCTTCGCGAAGCGTTGCATTTCACCAGGACCGAGGCTTATGCCAAAGACACGGTTTCAACCATCGCGGCGCCCAAGTCGGACTCGGATTCGGACTTGCTCGATTACTGGTCGCAGACTATCGGGTCTAGTTGGCATATGACCGGCACGGTCAAGATGGGCAAGCCAGGTGACGCCGACGCCGTGGTGGATAAGGACTTCCGTGTTATGGGCATTGAGGGTCTGCGCGTTGCTGATATGAGTGTCGTCCCGGTGCTGCCGAGTTGCCACGTGCAAGCCGTCGCGTGTAAGTTACCAATCCTTTATAGTATTTGTAGCTTGATGTATAGAAACTAACCTAAAACCCTGGCAGATATAACTGGCGCCACATGTGCCGAGAAACTCGTGAAGGAGTATGGTCTTGGGTAGAGTCTTTTCGCCTCGCAATACTATGTCTCACCTGTATGGGGTAGGGAGGCTTTGTATGGCCGGTGGCGACCAAGGGAGCCAAGTCACCCTCGTCCATCGCAAAGGTAGAGAGTGCCGGGTAATTAATGGATGAAGCGGAACTCGAATAATAGGACTTGAACTTGGGCATCCCCGCCACCCGACTTCTTTACCAAAGCAGAACAACAAGGGGGTTATTGACCTTCTAATGCTGTATTATGCGTGACTCCCGGGCGCCCCACCCAGGGACTCCAAGACATCAACGATGCCAGATTTTCGCCTAGTGTCTACACAAAGACTAACGAATAGATTTACGCAGTATTTGTCTGCACTCCAAACCATCAAAATTTGCCATCTACCGATCAGGTTCTGGTGCAGATCGATGACGGTGGACGATTCCGTGTGCACATACCATGTATGTACAGTACCCGTTTTCTTGCCCAGAGCAAGCTAGGGTCCGATGCAGGATTTGGGGCAGGGGAGGAGTTGGTCCCAACAGACAAGCATGGTTCAAATGGCCGTATCTAGTACCTACAGAGGAATTAAGGCCGGCCAATAAGATCCTCCGTCTGGTCAGAGAGAGAGGAAGCGCGGCTTATAGTCGGCCAACACTGGTAACCCCTGGAAAGAACGAGGCATGCTTGTTGGCCCTCTAAGGAAAAGAGTAGTCTAGATTTTAAGCGAGCAGTATACACTCGTTGAAGGAGAGATATTCCTTGTTGCTTTTGAAAGACGGCGGATGGGCCTGCCCTTTTGCCCCATCTCAAACCTCCCATAAGGAGAGGGAGAAAACCTCAGGGTGAAAAGCCTCCCCAACTGTGTTTCCAGGTTGCGTTGAAGGCGCGGACAAATAACCGTATCAAAATAGAGCAGCCGTAAGGTGTCATAATTATTTTCGTCTCGGGGACCCCCGGGCTTTCGTAAGGCATTCGCCATCATCTAGCAAAGAAGGCAAATCCCGACGGGTGTCAAATTGACGCTCGCGATCAACTAAAGAAACGAGCCATGGGAAGTTCATGACTTAGACTTCTCATAAATGTTTGTAGACAGCAACTTGCTGCGGAGAATCTGCTGCCATTGTGGCCGTTTGACTGTGCATGTCGGAACGGCATACCGGGTTGAGAACATGAAGGTCAAGCAACGGTGACAATGCAATTTCAATCGGACGGTAGCTTGATACACAGTCACCGTCCCCTCTTAGCAAACATTTTATCAGCAAAAGGATATCTAATGCTCACCAATGACATATGTACACTAATATTCGCCGGTTTAGTTGATATCACCGATCCCAGCCTCAGTACCAGAGACGGGCCGTAGGGCCGGAAACGGGGACGCTGTGACGCGGTCTCGTTTTGCAGCCCTCAATGGAACACAGCTGTCGCCCCACACCACATCACCCCGAGGGGGAAATGGATTACCACACGCAGCGGCTTTCGTGCCCGTCAAGGAGTTTGCTAGGGAGTTGCAGGGTCTCCACGAGTACTCTCAACGAAGCACTATTAACATTCTCGTCGTCCTCAGGGGGCTGCGTGACGCTGCCGTGGACACTTGCTCTAAAATGCCACTAGACTGGGAGCTCATCGCGGAGAAGTTTCGGCAACTTGAGACGAAAATCCAACGTTCTACGGCGAGCATTGACTCCAAGCTTATCGACACTGCCTTTGCCAGCTTTAGGGACGCAGCTAAGCAAAGGTCTGTATAGTCACTGTCGTTTTCCAGCTAGATCGTAATGGTCTAACATTGTTCAGTGTTACACCCGAATCTGCATTCAAGCTCAGATACTTAACAGTCAGTGCAAATAGAGATGGCGATCTCTTGGTTGATACTCCTTTCGTCTATCCGTCCTAGGGCCAGCTTACGCTGAGAATTGTAGGCGCCGCTTCCATTGCTTGCGAGCTGGTAATGACACTGCTATAGTACGAGAATCTGCGTAAGCGCCTCAACTTTGTGCTTTCGCTGCGCAAAGTAGTTGGTACAAAGGAGAGCTGCGACTGCAGGTTGCTCTCCGCCGTCCTCGAGATGGGGCAGGTTCAGCAGCCGTCCTTGTGAACCTTGAATCTGCTCAGGCCCCTATTCAATCTGATATGCGCGCGGGTCGCCCTGGGCACGATCCGTTTGGCCTGGAGGAGGATTGGGTCCCCCGCCTCTCGTATGCCTACTACTTCGGGTATGCCAGCCACAACTGAAACGACTCGTCCCTAAACAACAAACTCCTCGGCGACTTGGGGACCGCACGAAATAAACTTGGCACGCTGGAGTGGCCTAGTCTAGCAAGTATTAGTACAATCATTGGAGCCATAGTTATGACGGCCGCCACGGGAGGCGCCGCATCTTTCCTTGCAGGAGTTGCCGCTGTATTCGGCGTTACTGAAGTGGTAAACGAGATCTTTAGCACAAAGCTGGTTGCTTTCGACCAAATAATCTACGGGGGACTGCTCCCCAGGCGGTTGGGCTCGTGTAAAGGAGATCTAGACTCCCTGCTCCTGAACCCAGCCATCACCACCAACCCCGACGGCACCCGAGCTCTCAACAAAGAGGACGCTACCAGAATAGCTGTCACCTAGCAGCAGCTCGACGCTATAGTTAATAACACAATTCAGCGACAAGCTCGGAGACAACCCGGCGCTCAAACCTCTCCCGCAAAGGTCGTCGAGGCATCCAACAAGCGGAACAAAGACATCCTGCCTGGCCTATAAACAACACTGTTCTGGAATTCTATCATACATCATCATGTGCAAGAAATAGGCCAGCAATATTGGCTCGCAGCTCATCAATATGGAAAAATGCCTGCTCGCCTTTGGAGCCTACCACTAGCGGATACGCGATGAGGACCGCGCGATTCTACTACGCCCCATCAAGCACACGCCCTCGCAGAGCGTTTCTAGGTGTTGCGCAACGTGACCAAGTTTGACTCGCGTATACCAATGCTGCCTAACGTGGATCAGCTGCAGGCATAAGTTTTTGCGCTGCAGCACGGGTTCGACTCAATCGCCTCCCGCTTCAGCACTTTCGCGCTGTCTGTCTGCGGCGTTGGGGGCGGATCAAGCGCCAATCCACCATGTCGCCAACCATATCGCTTAGAGTTTAGCATTCAGTGCAAGCTCGCTTAGCAAGAGCTCAATGCCTTCAAATTGGGCCAGCGGGTCGTGGGCGCCACGGAGGGTGACCGCCAGCCCAAAGCATACACGGTCGCGGCCAAGGGCCTGCAGTTACCTTCCCGGCGGGACTTTTCGATTCAATCCTGACTTTTTGCCGGGCGGGACACACTCGCCTGTCGTCGGTGTGCTCCTGGATCTCCGGGCTGCACGTTATCGACGGCGACGGCGATGGAGCCGCTAGGGCATCAACAAACCAACTGCAGGTCAAGCCAGTGCACACGGGACTTGAGTCGGTCGTTGACCCAAACAATGATGATTGGAACTTTAAGCACGATTCGCTATACATGACTGTGGAATACAACTATGGAATATGGCTGGCGTCTCGTTAAGGGGCCACCACCGGGCCGGGACTTTGAAGACGCACAGCTCTCGTGACCGCAAATGCCTATCAATGACGCAGTTATCACCGGGCACAGGCTTGGGGCGCTCGTCGGCCCTTTCACTACTTTGAGAGTGACGGTTCGGGACAGCACCAAGGCAGCTCGACTTTTCGCAGGCCAAGGATGCCTAGGTAGTTGGAGTTTGCTAGCAGCTACGTGCCATCCAAACGGTAACCTAAAGGAGGAGCGGAGTAAGGACAACGGCCAGAGACATGTTGCTTTGACATAATTATCTATTAGGTAATCGTAGTTTCTCTACTGGGTAGGTAACTGGATGGTTGTAACCAGGTAGTACTTAGTTGACCACAAACGCGGCCATTGATATGCGTCTAGGAATGCCGCATTGAGGAAACCGCGAGATGGAATGATTGGATATATCTTTACGCAGAGAGAGTGTGTCACGAAATTTGATTCGATGACTGAGGTCATAAACGCCCTATCATAGGAGCCTACCGTTGTTACGTACTATATGATGGGTTACGCTCACCCGTGGCCTGTAGGCCCTTGCTGTGACCTCCTCCCATAGATGATGGCTCCAACATATCCACCCCGTTTCGTTCACGGCCAATAACTAGCCGAACAGAAGCTGCACCGTTCGTCAACCGTGTCCTCATTCTCTGATGTTTTTCCAAGGCCCATTGCACTCGAATAGTTGTTCTCCAACAAAATGCTAGCAACCAGCCGGTCTCAGGAAGTGTAATTGCCACTCTTATACTTGATTCTCGACGTCGACGAGTTCTTGCTTCACCATAATGGCTCTAGGAAGCTTAGTAAGAGACTAGGAAGAGTTACTTACACTTGATGTACGCTTCCTTTGGTTGGGAGATGTCCCTAGCCTAAGACCGCTCAATGTCAAAGGACTGCGTAGCTAGGTATGCGCCCAAATGTATTGCAATCTTTAATCGTTGTCACTACGCACTCTAAAAGTATTGACTGAGATATGTTTTGTTAGGTAGCAAACTTCGTTGAGATGTGCCATCAGTTAGCAGGTGTTCCCAGCTCTACACCGAAGGTGGGTGGACTACCTGCTCACATTTGAGAGACGCGAGGCCTCAACCTAACTGTAGAGACACGATTTGAAAGTATAGTACCATGGCTGTTCAATTTGATTGCCTCACTGATGAACTTTCAGGGACTAGCCACCGCTTCTAGCAAGCATCTGCAGTTGTGTTGCATCGGGAGTAACCTTAATGCTGATAGCTCTCCCTCCGCCGCCTAATCCATCAAAGTATCTGCCGGTAACATGCTGCTTTTAGGTATACGGTAAATGATTTCCATGGTTCTTGTATATTGCTTGCTACTCTAAGTAGACCCTTTTCCAGCTAAAGGTTCGGACGACGGACTCCGAATCATTCTGCAGCCTGGGGGCGTAGTATCAAGTATGATGGTAAGTCCGAGCCTTCGGATCCTACGAAACAACTCGAAGGAAGCGAGCGATGCATTTGCTGCTATTGGGACTATAGGTATATAAACAGCCAAGTTTCCTTGATTTATCTCATTAACTTTGCTCTAAATAAACTAAAAGTGATCCTCGCCTACCCTCCGCCGGCCCCGGCTTTGACCGTCCACTGCCAATATGAAATCGATTGTATTTGTTTCACTCTTGTCTGCAGCCACGGCGGCAAATCTTAGCGCTACTTGCAGGAACCTAACCCCTGACCCTGCTACTGAGGTTCTTAGTGGAGAGTGCAATGACGGCCAGGGAGACCATGCTGCCTGGCAGCCGACGTCACTTGACCTCAACACCTGCCTCGTTTACGACGCAACACAGGCCAACATTTTGGTAAGAACGGAGTCGACAAAAGATACAAGTGTCGAACTAACATGATAGTAGTGGCGAAGAAACGGAAACTTCGGCGTTCAATGCGACGGCTGCTCCATCTTCTGGACGAAGGATCCGATCTGGGGGGGGCAGCTTCTCAACATTGGCTGCACCTGCTTAGGAGCAGAGGCTTCGTTTCTAATTGGTAATCCTTCTGGATATTCAATTATCGTTGACCAAGAGCTGACAAAAGGATCCAGATCAGAGCTATATTGACAACCGATTTGGAACCCTTGTTTGTGCGTCATACCTTTAGAAGCATCCATGGTGATATAGAAAAGACCCACCGATGCTTCTACCACGAACGCCGAATAAAGAATGTAACAGCCAGTCCCATTATGCGAAACCCGACGGTGAAGAATTTGATAGAAACACTACATTGACGGCCGCAAACCTGCCAAACAGTCCCTTGTTAGTAAGAACGCGCAAGTTGGCTTGCCAAAATCGAGTTGAAGCGACGCGCGACTTACGCAGCGGTAGCGGCAAAGACCTCGATCCGCCTTGCGTTGGTCATAGTTGTAAGCGCGAGCGCAAAGCATGACGAGAAGATAACTATGACACCCAGCCTCAGAGTGTCACTTGGAAGCAGGTATAATACAACGGTTGACAGGAGCGGAAGCAGCGATGCAACCACTGTGACCAGCAGGTCTACTATTCGGACCAGCTGCGACTCCCGGTACGTGTAGATACCGTCCCCAAGTTCGGGCGACTCAGGGTCCTGTACGAGTTAGCTCGCTAAAAACCATGGAGAGCGAGGTAGGATGTTGACTGAGCCTCGGTTTACCTTGAGCCGCTCACCCACGTAGCGGTGATACAAGGGGAAGACGATCCGTGTGAACCAGCGCGACAGCGTGTCAGGCGGGACGCGCGGTGTCAGCGCTACGAGATCGTTCTCGTTGCCGGCATCCCAGGCGCAGCGGTCAATGCCTCGTATTGGAAACCAGCCCATGCCGGGGCGCTCAAACCAGCTACGCAGGAAGCTTAGGTCCTGGGCATTGGGCTCTTCCAGTTTGGAGAGATGAGCTTGTTTAAGGAGGGCATCATCTGGATTGAGTCAGATAAAGCATTTGAGGGGAGGTGTTCTAATCACTGTATTTTTCGAGCGCCGCTTGCAACGCCTTCATTATCTTCCATTGGTCCCTACTACCCGGGCCCTTGCCGTGGGATAGAGCCCACCAGTCCGTGGCATAACGTTGCCGGTCCGGATGGGTAGCGTCGCGGCGCGACAGACGCTCGAGCTCCTCTTCGAGGTAGAGGATCCGAGCCTGGAGGTAAAGCAAGCTCCGATGATTGAGATGCTTGAATCTCCGGAAGATGGCAAATTCGCCGTATTTTGCCATCAAGTGCGCCGTCCGGGCATAGCCGTCCGGGCTGACCATAGGAGGCTCTGTCGTGGACGGTCCCGTAACTGGAGACATTCCTCGGGTCTCGGTGGGGTTCAGCCTAGGGCTGTTGTTGTAAAGAGGATAATAGAAGCAAGAGGGCTCGGCGATCTTCAACATGCAGCTTTAAGCCACACCGTGCAGATTTTCGCTGCAGTACGCCCCGCAATTCGGCGGATAGCCTACATCCGACTCCCTCAGGCTCTCCGCAAGGTATTTGGCGTGTCGTTGGGCTAACACGCTCTCTGCTGTAGATTCACAGCCCGTTGATGGCCCCGATCTTAAATAACAGAGCTGGTTGACACAACGTCTCTGTTGGTCTTTTGGTTTGGATCGTGGAGTACAATTTTCCTGCCCATTGCATTGTTGATGCCCAATCCCTAGGTACCCAGCAAGGGGATTGGCTTTTCTTGCCTAGCGCTGACCCTCCACTACAGCTGTCCAGCCAAAAGTCACCGACAATGGCTACCAATCATAGAAGAAGTGCTGGTTCAGGCAGCGGCTGGGGAGTTGACACCAAAATGTATGTAACAGAGCCTTCCCCCGCTTCCAGCTGCTCACCGTATTTCTGACTATCCTGCGCTTCTCTAGTCACAACGGGTCAGAACTCATTTGCTGGCAGTCATCCGAGTTCGGCCGTTACAGTCATATTGAAACGCCTCCCGCTATATATATCTACTCCGTCCCAGTAATGGATGACGAGCATCATTTCACGGAGGAGGACTTAAGGCGGCATGAAGAGAGGGAAAACGAAAGGGCAAATTTTCTGGCCGGCGGTGCCGCTTGGAGAGGCGGCCCTATCAACATCGCTGAAAAAAGGATGAGCGAGATCCTGCAGAGAAGGCGGGTAAGTCGCTACTCGCTATAAGCGGGGTCGAGAATGTTAGGTGGGCGAATGTGCTGATCGGTACCTACAGGAGGAGAAGGAGCGCAGAGGGAAAACTGCTTCATTCACCGAGCCCAAGTGGATGTACATCTGGAATCCATCCGGCGGCAGTTACGAGGCCGTCAAAATCATGCTGGACAGTGGCGCTCGCACACCAGGGGCCAATTTCGTGACCCGCGACCTGGTTGACACCTTTGGGCTTCAAACAGAGCGCGTTGTCCCGGTATCGTTTAACCAGATAAGCAGCTCGTTTGAATGCGGCGAGCGGGTTCGACTTGAGTGGTCTCTCGGGCCCAACGAGACTTCTCAAGTTACATCATGCTACGTACTCCCCAGCACCTGTAACGTCAAAATGCCCCTATTTGGCAGAGACTTTATCAACTCTGCGGGCAACTCATTATTGGACGACGAGCCAACCAACCTGATCGCCTATACGGCACAGAAAAAATTGACAGTACGTACGAAGGGCATGCCATCCTCAGTGCCGGAAGCCGTGAGCTAATGAACTTTGACAAATGGAGGATCAGGAGCGGAAGGAAATCACGGCATTTCGTGCCGTACTGATTGAAGATGAGAATATGCAAAGGGAAGAACGAGAGAGGAGCCAGAAGAAGAAGAGTGGAAAGGAAGCGAAGCGTGGTGAGAAAGGCGACAAGGAGAAGAAGTCTCTGCGGTTTTGGCGCTGACAAAAAGTCGAAAAGACCTGTCTGTTCAGCTGTCCAGTGTTTAGATCTGACTTCTCAGAAATTGAACGTATTAGATTGTCTAACTTGAACTGATGGTTGATTCTTCGCATATCGACTTCCAAAATAGACGGTGATTGTTGGCAAATATCAGCGAAATTACTTATATAGAAAGGCAGGGGATACTATCTATAATTAGCTCTTATCTTACATTACATCTATTATACATCTTCCAAATCTAGGGTTCCCAAGGAAATAATCTAGTGAGAAGGATAAACACTTGTAGAGACAACTATATATACATTGTTTTTTCCTTTTCTTTTTCTTCGTGATCCTCGATCCAGTCTCAAAGTACAAGCAGCGCACCCTCACCTTGCAACGAGGGAAATGCCAAGGTTCTCAGTGTCTATTTTCCATCTCCCGGCGTCGGCGATGGGGGGTTCTGCAAGGCGTGGTGCTCAGCAAGAATGCTAGCGCACTGCATGAATCTTGCCGCCATGCGAGGGCTGGTGAACAAGTCGCGCGGATCGCGGATCCCCAGCTGGGCAAGGTGAAAGGGGGTTTGAGAGCGATGATTGGTAACATCAACGTCGGCGTTATGGGCGCAAAGGAGCTCGACGACGCTGGGTAGGGCCAGCCGGACGGCATAGTGCAGTGCCGTGTCCCCTCGTTGGTCACGTAAGTCGAGGTTTGCGCCCAAATAGAGAAGCCTGTTTAACGCTAGCTGGGCTTTGCCCTGAAGCTGCTGCCCTGGCTGGAGGCGTACCAGTATCATCATCAACGGCGTGCGGCCTGTCCTGGAGGCTTGGTGATTGACGTTATATTTGTCATTGATGATGCGATGTAGGAGATCGTCAGTCTCGGGGCTTTGCGGGGACGGCGCGCGCGTCGGCGGGCCAATACGTCCGCTTTCAGACTGACTACCCGAGTACCTTGCACAGATCTGACGCGCCAGGTTGATATCTTCAATGCTGTCGTCTTGGGGAACGGCATACTTTTGGTCGTTGAGTCGGCGACAAATGACGTGACGCAGCCGTTCGCCTCGAAACGACTTGTGCTCGATGAAGAACTTGCCGAGGCCACGCGGCAAATCGACAAAGGCCGTAAGAGCATTGAGTGGGAATGAGGGGTGTATCACCAGCCGGTTGAGGCAAGTTCGCCCGCCAGCGTCAAGCTGCCAGAAGTTGAACCCGCGCTTGTGTAGATAAGTAATCAACGTGGTGAATGTATTCGCCGACGTTGTGTTGGGACAGGGCCTGAGAATGTGAAGGAACGTTTCCTTGTCTTTGTTGACGACTGAAACGTTGTCTGCGCATTCGAGTATGCCCATGAAGACGGAGATCGGAGCCCCCCAGGCCGCTGCGACATGAAGAAGTGTGTTGCCAAGGGCATCCGGCGTGTTAACATCGCGTCGTGTGACCGTGAACCGCGCCTCTACCTGCCCAGAATTCCCTCTAGAAGTCTCTATGGCATGCGAAAGGCGTTGGTGCACGCATAAGCGAGACCAGTCGTCGGTGACCCGACATCGGGCGATGTGGACACCGCAACACTGGGTGACGATGGCCTTGTTTGAAAGGAAGGTCGTCACTTGGGTTGCGGTGCTGGGCTTCTGTTCAAAGATGAGAGGGTAGGAAGGAAGGCTGTCCTGGGATGAGCGCGGACTCGGTTGAGGAACAATGGTGCTCGACGAGTCCAGTATGGAAGTGGTCGTGTCGGACTTTTTAGTGGACGTGCTTGAGTTTCTGGTGAGACCACTAAGTAGACTGGCTACGTCACCTAGCCATGACGAAGTTTTAGATGAGCGTATAACCTCCCAGACACGTCGGCGGTTGGTCGAGTGGTGGCTCGAGTAGCTTGTCCGCGCCGATCTATCGGTGATGTGAGGGACGGTTGGGACTGAGAACGTATTGGTGGAAGCGTAGCTCGAGCGCACCGATCCGGTGTTGAAGTCTTCAAGAATCGTATCCTCGGGGATGGTGCTCCGCCGACGTTGGGGAAAGGCGCCATTGTCCAGGATAACGCCTTGGCCGCGAGTGGCGTGCTGGTCCATTGTCCTGGCCCGTGCCGACCTCAGAATGCGCATGCAGGCCCGCATGCCGGTCCTGCCGTTAGGTCGCAGTACGGCTGGCCTATCCTCGAGGGCGGAGAGCAGAGCATTCAATTGCTCGTATGTGTTGGTCTCTTTTGGCTCGAACCCGTCTTCTTTGAGCAACTCGCAGATCTGGGGCATGTTCAGATCGCGGGAGGGCGTGCAGAGCCAGAGTCTTAGTAGCCGTCGCTGTCGGGATGGAGTCCAGTCCACGCGTGGCCGACCCGATGGCTTGGCTGCGTTCCTGCGTGGGCGGAGCCTCGTTGGACGGCTGACCCTGGGGCCGTTTTGGTGATTGAGGGATCTGGGACCCAGCACATGCCGTAAGTTCATATCGAACGCTTTCGATGGGGAGCTCGTTCCGATGATAATGGCGTGAGTGGGAAACAAGCCGGTTAGTCGTCGGGGGATTCGAGAGAAGATGTGGATTGAAGTTCTGACTCCCGCTCTGTTTTCTTATCTCCAAAGCCAAAAGGCAGAGCCGCAAACGAAAGTGGGCTACGTTACCCATGTTTTCGGAGACGCTAAGTTGTCTCGCACGGGGTGGCGTTCTCACGTTTCCTGGTAGTGTACATTTTCGGGGGGTCGGGAAATTAGCCTGCCACTAGTGGTGCGGGGAGCATCGGAATCTTGCAGCCACATGGGATCTTTCTTCTAGGGGTGATCGCTGCGTTGGCAGGGATCACCAGTAGTTAACTTACGGAGTACTCCGTCCATACTGTGTATTCGTATTCCATCCATCTTCTGGAACAGCAGGCTCTGCAGCACACGCGGACCAGGAAGCACAAACAAGCCCTTCACCCTTATTATATGCGGACCGCTGAGGGGGCAACTCCAAAATATAGGCGGCTGTTTATTTCTGTCAATGACTTTAGGAAGTAAATTGAAAGCAAAATCAGCTCGGAGGAATAGTTTAAGATTATCGCGGAAAGGCGAGTTGGAGTTGAGTCCTCGGCCACTGATTGACTGACAGTCCCACCCAGCGCTGCCTGAGCAGCCCCACTGATGAGTGTTAAATCCGTGGTGTTGACCAAGGCCCCAGGTCGCCACAGGCCCACAGCTGATGCTCCCCCTGGTCTGGAATCCACGCCCAGAACCGCGTCCCTGTGAAAATATGGGTCTCGCAAACTCCGAAATAGTGCACTGAAGATGCTGTTGACGGAGCAATCTGATACTCACGATGATCCGCGAACCATGCACTCAGGTTACCTAATTGTGGATTTAAACATTACGGGCCCTGACGTTCCGTGCGCTCCTGTGATTCACCCTCGTTTGTCATCGCCCGCACCGCCAAGCTCCAATGAGCCCTCGCCAGAACCCATGCCAAGATGGAGAGCGCGCCGCTGGGCGTTCAAAGAAGATGCCCCAAGCATTCCAGTTTCTTCCCAGCTCGACGCAACAAATGCGAACCATGGCTTGTCAGAACGAAGCAGCAAGCTTCCCGTTATCAACATCATCATCACCGTATGTAATGGCATCCTCTTTGTGCGTCGTCGACGAGCATAGTCCTAATCAGAACGGTACTTTTGTAGAGCGAGCCGGCAAGTGTAACTATTTACAGGCCTTCCACAAGTGACTTTGGCAGAGTTCAATCGGTCACATGCGAAGGGCCCAAATCTTATGTCCGAGCCTCAGCCCTCGATCGCCAGCAAAAACACAGCAATGACAGCGACATCTACCTGATCTGGAAATGGACACAGTGGATGCCGGCGCAGAGGTCGGAATCCGCTCATGGAGCAGCCTTTAACGGCTGCCGGACACGCTGCACTGTCATACGTGACGACCCCGCAGACAAAAGCGGCGTGAGGATCTTTCTTGGTGACGAGGACATCCATACTCGCATCGCGCTCTCTCCTCGAAGCACACGGTTTGTGCCAGCACAATCGACAGCGGGGATTTCCCGACGCAGCATTCCATCTCTCACGTCCCATCCAAATCGGGCGGTTGTTAGCGATGTTTCACATAACGATTCATATCCCACTACGGTCACCCATGAAGCCTTCCCTATCACACTGGATTCGCCTCCTCGCCGTCCGACCCACGCCCAAGACGGCACTCAGCTGAGCCAACTTCAGTCACAAAGCAGAGAGCTAACTCGTCTCCCTCTACGGCTGTCGCCCATGGTCCGCCAGTATGGACACAATGGCTCAGGTGATGTCTCTGTGATCTACCTCAACGATACACCCCAAGTCACTGCCGTGATGCTAGGGAGAGAGCTCGGTAAGCGTCACGGGCTACTTGAGACCGCCGAAGATTTGCTGGTGTTTTGGGTGTTTTCTTCGGCCCCTCTTATATTGGTGCTTCTTTTCTGTACATTTGCCTGGAGGCATTGAGTTGGATCATTGGGAAGAGATAAACTACGCTAGGCGGCGTGTCCGGTTACATACCTGCGTTGGTGTATAATTCATATGTGTTCTTTGTTTAGGCGGAGATCGTGAGAAGGATTATGAATTCCAGGGGTGGAGAATTCTATATGTCACCAGGATTAGAGGAGACTTGTATTAGGCCAGGAGGTTTCAAAGACCTATGACCTTCCGTTCCTGTATGCTCTGAGAGTTCTGCGCTGGAACTTTATCGAACCGGGTCGTATCTTTGCGGGGCGGATAGAATGGATTTATAGTGGGCGGACTAGCAAGTCTGTCGCACAATACTCGTATCACAACGGGGCGACACGTCCTTAGGAGCCTTGGACTCCAGGAAAGTGTTACCGCGGCACCAGAATACGCAGTGGAGATAATTAAGTTATTAAGATCATCCTCCTATTTAATATTGCTAATCTTGTGATAGAGAATATCACCGCGTTCACCGCCACCCCCAAGAGCTTCGGATGACCATGGTGTCTCTGATTTAGGTCCAAGAAAAATCCCTCTTTAAAGCTTTCATTGAAGTTTTCCAGGATCGGGCAATCACTATCGAAGTTGAGTTGTGCTCCTCTACTACCTGTAGCTACAGTGCATGCGAGCTATACCGCAACAGGAGCATTGCCTTATGTTTAGGCGACCTAAGCTTCTTGAGTCCGTTCGTCCGTTCAGAGTTTCCCCGCGCCTCGAGGGGCCTTCTATACCAGAGGTTCGGGTGGAATGGCCCGCCAGATTCATCTCTTCTACACTGTAATCGGACAATAGAAATGGATCCCAGAGCAAGGCTTTGTGGACAGACAGAAGATTTTCTAGGGGCTGAACCGGGCGAGCATGATGCTGCGTCTTGTACCGTGTGGTTGGAAAACTTTGCTCCTCGCCTAAATATCTCGCTGAACTTCAGAGTCAACCGTTCCCCGAGGTTTGTTTGTTTCACTGGTTGCTTTGAGCTTCGCCTTGTAGTTTTTTGTTGCCCTTGTGTAGGCAGCTTTATCAAGATACTACCTCGGGTGGATACGAGACGAAGATGCAAATTCCAACGACTGTCATGAGGACAAGCTTGTTCTGTTTTGATATAGGGTTACGCCCACGCCTCATCAAAAGCAAGACTACGGAAATGCGTGTACTACAAAAGCTCCTGACAGATGCCGCAACATTAGCTAGCCTTATTCTAGAAATACCAGCTTGGCGTCATTGCCATCATGAGCCTCCTCCACGCCGCAGGTTCCGGATACAACGACTACGAAAAATAAATGTACCTCATCATAGCAGACGAGCCTAATATTTGCCAGTGGCATCAGTTGAAGTCGTTAACCCTGCAGCTTAAGCGGCCTCCGAGTTTACATTGCAGGCCCAAGACTCGTTCTGCAATCGAAGTTCCGCCACGCACAGTGACGTCGGCGTAGATGATCTCCGGTTTACAACGCACGGAGAGTGCAACACCAGATCCGCTACCAACCGATCTGTCCTTTAGTTTGCCATTGTGAAGAGACTGCTGACAACCTTATAGAGTTCTTCGATTCTCTCTGGGTATCCTCGCCAAGGGCCCGAATATTGACTACAATTCGGCCCTTTCGCGTTGGGGAGGGAACTTTCCAAGTGGATTTTATATAAGTATTGCAGCGAGCGCAAGCTCGGGTAAAACACCGGCAGTAGTCTTTACAAAGGAGAACCCAACGTTCTATCAAGGTAACGTTCAACCGGGCACGCCTTGCTCGCGCATGATAGGCCTAGAGTAGCTAGAGTTAGAGCATAGCATATATTAGGCCTGGTGGTTTGTACCCGTCTAAGAGACAGCCTCATTGTTGGTCCTAGTATTCGGCATATTGTAATATTGTACAGATAGTTCTTACCTAGGCCATCAATCGTTCTACACTAGGGGTGGGAGCAACGTCGCATTAGACATTGAGGGAGCCGCACAAGGGGCAGGAGGCTGTGGGATCGGACAAGTTTGCGCTGCGCAGAAGCATAGGCAGGATTATTTCGGCATATCTCCAGTGATATAAAAGCAGTGCCAAGATCCTGAAGCGATGGTTGGAGCGGGTACATACATGCCACTGATGGCGCGCTCGTCTGCCAATTCGGAAGAGTACATTCGCAGGGAATCGACTCGTTAACTTCTACTAACACAATAGCTCGGAACACTATGTGGTACTGGCGTGACGAGGACTTCGTCGTCCTACAAAAGTGCGGGCCCTAAAAAGCGAATAACTAATTTTTTATAGCGCCTCTTCGAGTCACTATAGAGCGTTCTGCAAGACACCGACTCAGCCACAATCACAATCAATGAACGAATCGGCCGTTAGAGGAGTTTTCTCCAAGAGCTTTCTCATTTTTATATTGCTCAGCAAGAAACCCAGCCTATCTTCTCAACCGCCACGTTGCAAGCTGTAAAGACCATTGGTTGAAGCTCAGTGGTCGGAGAGCAGTGAAGTTAACTCCCGGCTTCTCGTCCGCGGACAAAAAGACAACCTGGTCCTGAAATGGCCAGGGACACTCTATGTAATTATCGTGTGACACGGCTCGCAACGAGGCCGTCATGCGATTCAACAAGTGTCAGTCACTCGAGGCCCCCGTGACAACTACGCCTGTCTTCAAACCCCGAGGAAGCCGAGGCTCCCCGGTGATGTCTTTTCAAGGGTTAAGGAGCCGGCACGCGAAAGTACACAAGTACAATGGAATGGAATGTAACAAACTCATCGTGTGGAAGCTACACCTTATTCTTGGTCTGGAGCATGAGAATATGTGGTAGGACGGGCGGATGCCACCAACAACGCCTACACTGTAGTGCTATGCATCAAAGTGACGACTACGCGAGGGTATTCGGCTCTGAAGGCACCCGCGCTGCTCAAGTGGTGCTCCCACAACGAAAATATTTCGGGCATGCCCGACATCTGGATCGACTGCGGCGTTGTGCAATACAACTATATCGCAGCTTATTCAAGGCAATTCTAAAAGTTGCTCCAAACGGTAATGAACTGTAGTAGCTTACGTAGTACTAACCTCGCCAAGAGTAGGTACTTATTCGCTTGGTTTCTTCCTATCACAAATCTGGCTTTGTTTTTACAACTCGGGAAAGAATCTGCTACTACTTAGTGCTTTCTGACTAGGTAGCACTCCCTGAAGCACCAGAACCATCTTGCTAAACTATGATTGAAGGCCTTTTCCGCGGCCTGCGCGGCTAAACACCGGGATCACTCCCATTCAAACCCGGCACATCCTGCCGTCCGGGCCAATAGTCCAGGCATCGCTCCCAACGCCCTTAGAAATATACAACACCGAGTTGGGGTCCCACTTCTTCTTGATGCGTAGCAGCTTATCGTAGTTGACCCCAAAGAACGCCTCTTTCCAGTTGGGCTGGTTGAAGTCGGCCTCATTTACATACGTGCCGCTGCCCGGTGTAACGGCTTCAAGTTGGGGTACAAACTCGTCGGTGATGCGCTTCTGGTCGGCCAGCATGGCGGGCCAAGCAGCGGCGCTCGAGTTCCACCGTGTAATAAGCTGTAGCTGGATGGTCGTGTCGCGCCACTGCGGGAGCACCGCGTTGTCGGCAGCGGAGGCGGGCGCGCGGTAATCTGCCGAGCTCCCGCCCAGGATCACACCCTGGCTGGTCAGGTTCTGCAGCACGGCCTGCAGTGCGTCGTTGTTGTTCACCAACACGGAGCGTGGGATTAGGCGGGAGCCAAATTGATACGACTCAACCGCAAAGTTGCCGTTGGGCAACGGTCCCATGTAAGTATTGTAGTGGTCAAGATACGTCAGAGTCGTGTACTGCACCTTGAATGGGATGCCAAGCTCGCCCAGCTTGGCTGTGAAAGGCGCAAGCACGGTCTGATTGACGTAGTCACCGGTGCTATTGTAAACGGTGACGGGAGAAAGCTGCAGCAACTGGTTGGTGGCGAGATAGATGACGTTGGCGCCCAGGTCTGTCATTTTTGGCAGCAGGGCATGCAGCGCCGCAAGCGCCTCGTTGAACTTGGCCTGGGTTGTGTAGGCTGCCGACAACTGCAGGCTGGCGCCGCCGATTTTAGCTCCCGGATAAGTCTTGACCGTCATGCTGACGACGACGCCGTAGGTGCCAGGTCCACCGCCCGAGAGGGCCCAGAACAGGTCACTATTCTGCGTCGGCGAAACAGTCACGAGTTGCGCGTTAGCCGTTACCACCTCGTACTCGAGCACCTGGTCGGCGCCCAGGCCGAAGCTTGTACTCAGTGCGGAGTGTCCGGCGCCCATGGTAAAGCCAGCCAGCCCAACGGTGGGGCACTCGCCAGTCACAGCCACCACGCCGGCGGCATCGGCAGCCTGGGCCGCCTGATAGCCCATGACACCCGCGCCAATCCTCATGGCGGTGCCCTTGAAAGACCTGTCGGACCAAGGAATGAACTCGATATCATTGAGATGGTGCGTCCAGATAGCTAGCGCGCCGGCGCCGGTAGATCGCCCAAAGTAGCTAACGTATCCGTCAGTAAACGGCTCCTTATCGACCAGAGACGAGGGTTGAGAACGGTCCACATACTCATGACCCGTGTTGCGCACGACAAGGCGGATGTTGTTCGTCTTTGCAAATGACACTGCGGCCCGGACATCGGCAGCGCTGGACACGTTGACGGCGTAGCTCACATAGTTGCCGAGTTTGCACGGCGTCGATTGTGGCGTAAACGGGTCGCAGCTTTGGTTGGCAAAGAATGACTGCATGACAGACGACGACGAGTCCAAACTGTAGGCTTGTCAATCATGCGGAGAGACAACGTGCAAAGATGCGAGAACGAACTGTGTAAGCGGTTGCGTCCATGACTGCTGCAAGGCGGCGCATGCCGCGGCGTCGTAATTGGGCTCATGGCAGACATGGCCGATGGGCACCGTGGCAACCAGCCGGCCCTGCACCGCAATGTTCAGACCGGCCCATGCCGCGGCGTTTGGATACTTGTCGTCACCGGGGAGATAACGGCACTCTGGCTGGTTCGATGCTGCTTCGGCACTGGTGGCAAACCCGGCCAACCCCGCGAGCACGATCGCGGCGCTGGAGCCGGTTTTCATTTGATCGAAGCCGGAGAGTCTGAACGGAGGATTCGGGGTTTCCAAGCAAACAAGCGACGGCACGGGCGGATGATTACAGACGAACTTGTATAGCGATGATGTATGTGTGTAGTCATGTATGTCGGAGGTTAATTAAATACACTAGAACACCTCCAAGTCTTATAACGTTCTACTTCCACTGCCTATTGCGAGTTGACCCGGCTGGCAGGCACGCCCAATGGGCCTCGGCTCCCCTTTACACGTACTGTGGTTTCGGCAGTACCTAGTGGGGATTGGATTCTTTCGCCAGTCAAGGTAGGTTGCTCCGTCCCGGTGGTACGGTAACCGGAGATGAGAACAAAACTGGGCGACGCGTCCGTTCTGGATGGAGCCGAGTATCCATTTTGACATGCGACATTGGGCCGGCGCCCGAATGGGTGATCTCCCGCCCTGAACCATGCTTTGATGCGGTGCTTGACGTTACCAGAACGCTGCCGCCACAATCAGGATTGTTTCGGTCCGGGACTTTAGGGTCGGTATTTCCTCGGGCCAGGACCAAAGACCATGGATGATGGAAGTTGGAGAGAATGCACCGAGGTGCTGTCTCCACCCACATATCTCGCCGAGACACATCCTACAGTACTGTACGTACTATGTAGGTACTGTACCTGGTAGTCAACCCCAGGTGCCCACGTGAGCGACAGTCCCTCCCACAGCACCAGCTTCAGGGGGTTTAACCGCATATCGTAGGTTAGACGCCGACATCCACACCACCGCCGAAACATCAAAGCGCCTCGGCGTGGCGTGCGTAGGGGGGGGGGGGGGGGCAACTAACTCAGATGCGGTTAGGGTGCCGTGAAGATATCAGGGTAAGGATGGTGGGAGTATCCGGCTTGTCGTCGTGTTGCACTGTCGAAAACGACCGAAATGCTCATGCCGGACCCGCCTTTTGTGGAGACAAACAAATCGAGATTGCCGACAATGCAACATCGCGTCCGGTAGTCTGGCGCATCTGGCCATCCAGACTCGCCAGACTCCATTTCAGGGGCCCTAGCCACCTTGGCAAGTCTGCACCGATCCACGTTCGGCCTTTCAGAGGCACGAAAATCCACACCGGCCATGCCCTGTTTGGCGTCTACGCCGTCGATAGTTGTGCAGCCCCTAAGAGCTGCCAAAGATGCATACTTCCCAGACAATCATTTCCGCAACAAGGGGCAGCATCTGATCTATGGCATGCTTCATCGTCTTGTCAATCCAGGGGTCAATGCTTTCCCCGCGCTCGAGGACCGCCTGCCCCGTCATCTCCACGTGGGAGTGGGATCGGGACTGAAAAATTTCTGTGGCCCGACCGAATGCTCTTATTATTAAGTCCTCTCTCGTCCTTGGCTCTCGCTTGCTGGCCGTTGGCAAACAACGCTGCATGCACAAATATGCGGCTGCACCTCCACCTTAGTTAAATGCTGCTGGTCTTGCAGTCTGCAGCGATAGGTATGGAACGAAACATACCTGGTATAGCAACCGTCTCACGTTGATACAGTGTGTCTGGCAAGGTTACTCGAGACCTACCACACAGACAACACGCTAGTCCTGATTGCAGTTCTTAAACCCCACAGAGCAGGCTTGGTTCGCCTCCATTTCGTGAGTTGGGCTTGTCCATCCTTTTCTGTCAAAATGCACGGCATGCATGTATGGTGATTCGTGCGCAGTGCTAACAGGGGCCCGCCCTGGAGGGCTGTCGGCAGTCAACAGGCGGCTCTCGGATCTGGAATGCACCTGCTCCTATACCCTTGCCACCGCATACAGCATAAAGACAAGGACCAAACCTCGGCGGCTGCACTTTCACAACCAACCGGATGGAAGGAGCTCCAGCTTAATCCATCATCTCCTCCACACGACAAAAGGTTCATTACATTGCTATCCGCCTGCGCGCCCAGGTTTGCCCGCCATGAAAGCAGTCTTTGGGTTCGCCGTGGCGCTCCTGGCTGCCGTAGTGCCGCTCGTGTCTGCGCAGGGTATAGATGCACTTCAAGAGCTCCCTAAGTGCGCGGTATGTTGAAGGAGTTTTAATGCAGTGTTTGACGAAACACACACTGATGACTTGGTGTTTGTTTGACAGGTCGCTTGCTTAGTGGACGGCATTGCGCACTCTTCGTGCGCATCGAACCCGACCCCGGCGTGTACCTGCACCAATGTCCCTCTTCAGGAACAGATCGCGATGTGTGTCACAGCCAATTGCACGCTCAAAGAAGCGCTTGGTATGTGTTCCCAGCTCATTGCGAAGCACCTGGATCTCCCCAGCCTCTCCCTTGATGCGCCTACTGCCAATGGCCTCGCAATCGGTGTTGGCTCTCGGAGGTTGTGGGTATATACGAATGCCCAAAGCGACTGACTCTTTCTGCTCTTCCCAACAGTGACCAAGAACTTCACTACCCATTCAACATGCCGCTTGCCGATGCAAGACCGAGGCGCGACGTACGACACTACCTCCATCGTATTGGCCGTGATATCAATCAGCGTAGTTGCGGTACGGTTGAGCTTTAAACTGCTCGCTACCCGCAGCCTGTCGTCAGACGACTATGTCGTCTTTCTCCTGGTCTTGGTTGCCGTGCCAAGCGTGATCATCACGCATTACGGCACGACACCTAACGGCGTGGGACGTGACATATGGACCCTGACACCGGAGAACATCACCAACTTCCTCTTCTACTTTTACTTGATGGCCATCTTCTATTTCACCCAGGTCATGTTGATCAAGATGTGTTTGTTGCTCTTTTACTTGCGCATCTTTCCCAGCCAGGGTGTACGCCGCCTGCTCTGGGGCACCGTCATCTTCGATGCGTTATTCGGCGTCGTCTTTTTCTTCCTCGCCATCTTCCAGTGCGCGCCCATCAGCCACTACTGGCAGGGCTGGGATGGCGAGCACGAGGGCAAATGCCTCAATAAAAGCGCCATTGCATGGTCCAACGCCGCTATCAGCATTGCGCTCGACCTCTGGATGCTTGCCATCCCTCTTGCCCAACTCAGGACGCTGAAGCTTCACTGGAAGAAGAAGATTGGCGTTGCCCTCATGTTTTGCGTCGGCACTTTGTAGGTCTCCCTTGCACTCCTTCTTGAAAATGTATTCTGGCTGACCCTCGCCTTGTGCGTTTCCCTTGGGCTAGCGTCACTGTTGTGTCCATCATTCGTCTCCAGGCTCTTGTCACGTTCGCACAGTCCCACAACGCCACATGGGACAACTTCCCTGTCTCACTGTGGTCAACGGTCGAGATCAACGTTGGCATCATGTGTACTTGCATGCCAACCCTGCGCCTGTTGTTGGTCAGGTTCTTCCCTACGCTAGGCTCTGGGAGCAGCTACGGGAAACCCTACCACTCGGGCGCTGGCCAGGCATCCTCGGGCAAGATGGGCATCAGCCAGAGGCGAACACTTGGAGATCTGTCGAACAAGTCGAACCATAAAGGCACACAACTTAACAGCAGTGCGGACACGATTCCGACAAAACCATCGGGGATTGTTCGCCAGCAAACGTTTGCTGTGCAGTACGATGATGACGAGGCTAGTTTAGTACAGATGCGGGGGCTAGATCGCAATGGGCGAAGCCGTGTAAACCACGGCTTGGCGTAATGTCGGTGTCGACTAGGATATATTTATAACTATCTGCCTTCTTAATGTGTGCGCGCGTGTGTGTGTGTGTGTGGGTGTGGGTGTGTTAGGCAATAAAGTCCCTTGTCATATCTAAATATACCGGGCTTGCTTCTTAATCCTGATTACTTTAGATTCCAACTGAATCTCACCTAGAAGCCTGATTCGGGCGTCCTCAGGCATATAAATTCTCAATCTAGTTCTGGCTAGCGATGCCCCGACCTGCTAGGAATAAGGGCTCAGACCCTCAGCTGATTGTAGGAAGAGAGCTGGAGGAGGTTAGGGCCAAAGCGACTACTGACTACACAGAGAGTTGTGCGTGTCAGCTTTTTGGGCCATGGCGTAAGTATCCTCTGATTAACCCCCAGTGCCGTACCGCACTCGCGAAACAACAGTACTTACAAGTTCACACGCATGAAATAACTACCGGCCCCATCCTTTAATATAATGAAGTGAGGCAAACTCTCACAATCCAATTGCCTGGGTACCCATCAACACAGATCCTGGCAAGAGGTCACGCGAGATGCTGTGATGTGTATATATGTGTGAGAGGAAGAGATCTGTCTCAACAAATCGTGGCTTAAAGTTACTATATCTCGAACCCTCGAAGGGATTGGTGACCATTGATCATACTCTCCGTCTAGTCATAAAAAGGGGGAGTATGAGGATGGCCAGTTAGCACTAGTTCCCTGGAAAGTAGGAATGAAGAATGCTTGCGTGCCTCAAAAGAAGGTCTTTGACTATGGTCTTAGATACATGATCAGACGCGTACGCCATAAAAACGAAAAACATCTGGCTCCACCACTCTAGTTCCTGTCGGGTCAGACGGCCACGCTTTCTACCCCAAGCCAATAAGAGGACTGACTCACTCTAAACTTCCCGCTAAACCTGCTCTGGCCGGCTAATACTATAGCCAAGCCCTCGTCGGCGATCCAGCTCGCATTGAGATCTCAAAGTAGTATTCAACTCTCACCTTTCTCGAGCTCTATGCCCGCTTTTTTTTCCTCCGGCGTACGATATTAAGCCGCTGCCACGCATCCACGATGGCTCACCAGTCTAAACAGATTCTATGAAACGTCTTGATCCCAGACCTCCGATAATTGACAAAGTCAAGACATATCATATCGAAAATGGAAACCTTCATCTGTATTTTAAGTTCGGTCAAGGCGAACAACCCCACTGCTCCTTCGGGGCGTGGACTAGTAACATTCGTAAAAAATCTTCAACTAATTGTAAGAAATATCTCACGCGATATGATGCACTAGATCCTAAAAACTTTATCCTTTTATAAAGATTACTCCGACTATTCACCAACTATGCTCCTATACGTTTTGGGTCCGTGATTATAAGCCCTCTATTCATTCTTCTCATTGTGCGATCTCCCCGTATAAAGGGGATACCAAATGCCAACGCCAGGTAACATATAAAAATGAGAAGGGGTGCTGCACTTTAACGAGGCATCACCAGAAGCGGTGTTACCAATTCGCCTAAAATATAACGCCTTTTCCAACCTCGAGATCACTAATTTCTTGCTGTATACGCTTATTGTAGCTAGAAAGCCCCCCCGTACGCCTAGAGATTGTTTTATAGGGATATAGTTCATATGTTTGTTCCCTAAGCATCAGTCTAACTTGAACCGCTTAGAGTATCACCCGGCACCCTTTATAAGCTGAGGATATACTTACCTCTTAACACCCTCAAGCTTTGCTTGCCAAGTTTATATAAGCGACCATTGGCCGTGCAACTCTCTATAAGTGTAGCGAAGGCTAAATTTAGAGCACCATCGCATTAGCCACAGCAGCGATAGATAGTGTTGGGAAAACGTCTTCTCAAACGCTCCGTAATTGGTTGTCTAAGAAGAGCGTCATTATAGGCATGAGCTCATTATCGCCTGCAGCCTATACGGTCTGCCATTGTAGTCCAGATAACCCAAAGGCATAGAGGTGATAGGATAAATTTGAGATTCCGGAGTTAAATATGGAAGTAGGCATATGTATATAACGGATACAACGAGCTAGCTCACCAGCAGCACCACACTTCGACACCTTGTTAGAAACAACTATAACCCTAAATTTCATACTCTCACGTATCCCACCGGCAGTGTCTTTATCTCCGCTGTAAAATGAAGCGTGTGTGACGCCCACATGCCGCCTTATCTGTCAGAATAGGCACCAAGAGGCCAGCGAGAAACCGAACGTACCTAAAGCGGCCCTTCCCCCGGGCGAGTATCGAACCCAGCGAAAACAGTAACCTCGTTGGAAGTCTACAGTGCAAGACAGTAGCTTCCCTGTTTGGAGGCGTGCCGCAAGTAGTATACGTCTCCAATATAGGTTAGCCGGAGTTTGTGGAATCGGATCAGGTCATCCTCGTGCACCAGCAAAGGATCGTAGAATTCAAACGGCCAGCCGTGCACGACAGGACAAAGTGGCCACCGGGCACTGTTTTCATTGTCACCTTGGGCGAGTTAGGCCAGTTAGGGTAGCAGTGAACCCTAGGCGTACTTGAGAATGCGAGTTCTCCTGGATCCGGTTCAGAAAGTTTCATGCTCCGAGTCTGTAAACTTTCCCACAACGTGATGAAGATCGTTTTGACGTGTTTGGTCAGCTCATCATAAGAGTTTGTCCCAAGGCAACCACCGAGACGATAGTACACACGTCCCAACATGAGGTATTTCTGCAGGTTACGTTGTTTCAGCCATCAAAACTTCCCAGCTACGAAAGTCTGACACATGAATGCTCTCGCATCGACTTTGACCCAGCTTGATCTGTTTCGTTCGTAACCATAGATGCTTTTCGGCGCGGCCAAATGCCGGGCCAACTCGACAACTATCCACCTGACCAAAACACCTCGCCTCTGATCGGTCACGAAGATAATAGGCTAAGAAACATCAACCGAGCCTGACAACATTGGAATACCTCGGGGCGCCACGACGCTCCCATGCATCGCCGTTACATTTAGAGGGACGAGCGGCGCGCCGGCCGCGGGAGTCTAAGATTCGGCCCGTTTACTCCACAGTTTGGTGATGCTAATGCGTCCCTGGCACGGACTCACCCCCCAAACCTAGAAATCCTCGCCGACAAGCGCCCGGCACTACTAACCGAGCCTGCCCGTGCCTCCAAGAACCGACGCCGTCTCCGCGTGGGGCCCCGGATTTCTTGCTTTTCAGGAGCGGTCATGCGGGGATGGCGACTTGTGTTGTTGATGGCTTGGCAAGGTACCAGACGGTAGTTCTCAAAAGCTGACTGCCCTGCTTCGACAAAAAGCGAGCAATCCATGGATGGACTTACCTCGGCAGCACTACTGTCTAACGACCGAGCAAAAAGCCGAACAACAATAGAGTGGCGCTTGCCGCGCCGCGTAAGTCATGAGATCCGGGATAATATCGAGAACTTGACTGTGCGTGTAGGGTTCAACATCTAATACTTTAAATACTTATTGGCCGTCCCTCCTGGCCAAGATTGTCGCCATCCCATCGACACCTCGGGACAAACCTATCACGCTCAGAACGGTGCAGTTTGGATCCGATCTCACCGCCAGTGGTTAAACTAAGCTGCAATTTCAAAAATCGACAATGAAGCTGGCATACGGGGCAACAGTTTTGTCGACTGTCACGCTGGTTCATGGGCACGGATACTTGACCATTCCCTTTAGTCGCACTCGCCTTGGTGCTGAGGTAAGAGCGGGAACCCGCGATTCGTTTGAGACGGACAGTAAGCCCATATCTGACGCTACGAGTAGGCCGGTCTCGACTCCTGTCCTGAGTGCACGATCCTCGAGCCTGTACAGGCATGGCCGGATTTGGACGCCGCACCGGTGGGCCGAAGCGGTCCTTGTGGCTACAATGCTCGCGTGAGCATCGACTATAATCAGCCGGGCTCCAACTGGGGCAAAGCTCCGGTCGCGACGTACTCTCCTGGTCAGGTTGTCGATGTGCAGTGGTGCGTGGATCATAACGGTGATCATGGCGGTATGTTCAGCTACCGGATCTGCCAGGACCAGGCTCTGGTCGACAAGTTCCTGACCCCGGGATACCTTCCCACCGAGGCCGAGAAGCAAGCTGCCGAGGACTGCTTCGAGGCTGGGCTCCTCTCATGCACGGATGTGTCCGGGCAAAACTGCGGGTACAGCCCAGACTGTTCCTCGGGCCAGTCATGCTGGCGCAACGACTGGTTCACCTGCAATGCCTTTCAAGCCGACAGCAGGCGCGGGTGCCAGGGCGTCGACAACGCCGCTCAGGGATCTTGCTACACGAGCATTTCTGGTGGCTTCCCAGTTACCAAGAAGATCAGGATCCCCAACTACCTCTCGTCCCACACGCTCTTATCTTTCAAATGGAACTCATACCAGACAGGCCAAGTCTATCTCTCGTGCGCCGACATCGCCATCAGCGACGGTTCGACGCCCCAGAGCAGCGCAACGACATTTGCAACCAGCACCCGGACGGCAACAGCCAGCCCCAGCGCGTCCTGTGTAGCTGCGGCTTCGGTGGCAGTGACGTTCAAGGAGCGGGCGACAACAACGTGGGGCCAGACCATTAAAATTGTTGGCTCCATTCCCGAGCTCGGCAACTGGAGCCCTTCAGCAGCGCCGGCCCTGTCTGCGGCCCAGTACACAAGTTCCGACCCAGTCTGGACCTATACCACCACCCTGCCTGCCGGCACAAAGTTCGAATACAAGTTCGTCAAGGTGGCAAGCGATGGGAGCGTCAGCTGGGAAAGCGATCCCAATCGGTCGTACACCGTCCCCAAGGGGTGCGATACGAGTGCCTTGAGCGAATCGTCGTGGAGATAAGGCCTGCGGTGTTTCTTCGGGTGGTCAAGAAAGGGGCGAACACCGGCCATCAATCTCGTGCGGCTTCTGGTGGGCAGCCCTAGGCTGTCGGACAGGAACAGTCGGTCGAATGTCTTAGACAGTGGCGTTGTCTCATAACCATTGAATTCAAATGTAGCAGAGCCTGATGAATCCTCTGGGAGAGAAATGGCACTTGGTGATTGGAACTAAACTGAGAAACGATGATCCCGTGTTCGTTTGTTGTGGCGAGATCATCGCATCACTCCTTTGGGCTCCGGGCGTTCCTCGCAGCTATTAGTCAATGTCGGGGAAATGGAAGCGACATGAGTCTTCTGCAGCGCTCATGCACACTGGCGAAGCTATCCGCAAAGGGGTAGCGGCAGATGCTTGTCCGCGCCCCATAGGGTAGCGCGACATACCGCAGTTCGGCGACGGAGCGCAGCATCCCGAGAAACCCGCATTTCGCAACCAAAGCGTTGGGTCGATGCAAAGAGATGGAGCCGGAAAGGCTCCAAGAAACGGCGTGTCGCCCGTTCCTGCCAAGCCGTGCCGAGCATTTCCGTTCCTAGAGGGCGGCCCAACGGGCTCCGGTCATCGAATTTGGGAATCGGGATCGGGAACGATAAATATCAACATCATTGGCGGCGAGAAAATGAATTGTTTCTCACAGAAGGTCACGCTCCAGACTTCTTCGGACCATCGCAATGCACGTCTCCGCTGCGAAGCTGCTCGTCACCAGCCTGCTGGCCCTCACGGCTGCGGCTGCCCCTGGCCGCCCTGGCAACAGCCGGCCCAAGAACCCCAAGTTTGTCAGTGTTGATGGGGACAAATTCGAGCTCGCGGGCAAGGAGTTCCACTTCGCTGGAAGCAACGCTTACTACTTTCCGTTCAATGGGGTTTGTAGACTCATGCCCCGTCCGTTCACCTGGCTGCGGCAAGCTAACACGGGAGTTTGGCTCTATTAGAACCAGCAGGACATTGAGAAGGGCTTGACGGCGGCCAAGAACGCCGGTCTTACGGTCTTCCGCACATGGGGGTTCAATGACAAAAACAGCACCTACATCCCCAATGGCTTGCCCAACTACGGCGGCGAGGGTGCCGGTCCGTCCGAGGTGGTGTTCCAGTGGTGGCACCCCAACGGAACGTCCACCATTGACATCAGCGGCTTCGACAAGGTGGTGAAGGCAGCTGACAAAGTCGGCATCAAGCTCATTGTTGCTCTCACCAACAACTGGGCCGACTACGGCGGCATGGATGTCTATACTGTCAACCTTGGGGGCAAATACCACGACGACGTAAGGCGACCCACGATGCTGAAGCGCGCGGCGGTACCGCTAACACCGAGCACAGTTCTACAGCGTTCCGAAAATCAAGAACGCTTTCAAGCGGTACGTCAAGGAAATAGTGACCCGCTACAAGAACTCGCCGGCCATTTTTGCCTGGGAACTGGGCAACGAGCCCCGCTGCGGCGCCGACGGAGTGCGTAACCTGCCGCGCAGCGACAACTGCGCTCCACAGGTCCTCTCTTCTTGGGTCTCCGAGATGAGCGCGTATATCAAGAAGCTTGACTGTAACCATCTGGTGACCTGGGGCGGCGAGGGCGGCTTCAACCGCGAATCCGACGACTGGGCCTACAACGGCGCCGACGGCGGCGACTTTGACCATGAGCTCTCCATCGACACAATCGACTTTGGCGTTTTCCATTCCTACCCCGACTGGTGGAGCAAGACGGTTGAGTGGACGAACCAGTGGATCCGCGACCACGCCGCGTCCGGTCGCAAGGCCGGCAAGCCGGTCGTGCACGAAGAGTATGGCTGGCTGACGCCCGACAAGCGGCTAGAGTACACTGGCAAGGTTGATAACCGGACGAGGGTCGAAGTCCTCGGCGGTTGGCAAAAGACCACCGTCGAGGAGAAGCTGGGGGGCAGCATGTACTGGCAGTTCGGTTACTCGGACTACTCGTACGGCCGAAACCACAATGATGGGTTTACCATCTACCTCGACGACGAGGAGGCTCAGACGCTTGTCTACAAGCACGCAAAGGAGATGAACGCCCTGAACCGCCGCCGGTCTGTGGATGGCTTGGAACAGTGAGCGGTTTTCGGGCCAAGTATTTGTGTATCTAATACGACATAATAACCGCCCCTCTTGGGAGTGGAAACTGTAATGATAAGGGCCGTGCGGCCAAGATCGTCAAATTACCACTCAGGTCCCGTGTTAAATCTAACTCGCCCGATAAGCACCCTTCTCATGTTGATCTTACCGCCCTGCGAATCAGAAGCCCAAATGATGGAGAGCCAAGCCGGCCCAAGCCCGGCGGTGCTCTGTACATACGCGGTGTGTGCTGTGCTTGTGTCCTGCGGGAAAACGTGGAGGCCAGTAATGAGCATGGCAGCCCTTTTCGAAAGGTATAAAGAGGCCCCGCAAACCATGACAGAAGAACTGATATTTTGTGTTTGTCCGTGTTGACGATCGGTGCAGGCGAAATGTGGCTTAGCAAAGCATCACTCGTTCTCTTGGCTTCTTTGGCAACTGTGTTTAGCCAGTACACAGGACCATGCTCGGCCTCAGCCTGCGGCGCTGAAGGAAGGCCATGTCCAAGAGGTTACCTTTGTGTACCGTATCCGAACTTTGATCCCGCTCAGCGCAAAGGTTGCACCTGCAGTTACGGCTAAGCGCTCCGATGATGAACTCAAATGGTTGTTAGGAAGTATGGCTCCCTCGGACAAGGAAACTTACCCTTCCGTCTCAAGAATTTGCTAATGTAATGTAGGCAAGGCCAATATGGAACTGAGGTCATTGAGACAATGGGCGCAAAAGCTTTCCGCCGAGTCGACAACCAAGAAGGGCGATCATTGTTCATTACCACTCACTGCTGGATGTTGCTCTAGGCAGAGAAACTAGGCTAGGCCCACCGTTACACGTTGCTATTCACAATGGGGTACCTCAATTCTCCCAAGGAATATCCCCTTGTAGTGGAGATTTCCTACCTACTTCCGAGCACGGGTGCAACTACTACTCTCCAAATACCTAAAAGGCATTTGTTAGTTGCGCAATGCATTCAGACTCCCGCAAGAAAGAGTACGCATGTGATAATTCACGCCACAGGCTTAGCCAGGCCATTTTTAAAATGCTAGAGTTGACGTGAGAAAGGGGCGACAAGACAGATATGTGCGCCCTGTCCTGATGTTGCCATGTATTTCCTTCCACCAGTTACTCGTTCTGACCTAATTCTCTCGTCATCGAATGGTATCTCATCATAATATAACTGCACTCTCCATACTTCGATGCTCTAGTGGCCTTTGACCGTCCTCGTCGCCTCCACTTTGGCGCAGGATGGGAGAATAAGATGCCGGCCCTAATTTTTCCTTGACGATATCATCAGTGGTGACGCTTTCGTCAGAGAACCTCTCTTATTCAAATCACTGGGGTGTCAGTTCCTCCGCTTTCTTTTTATTTAGTACCCTGAACGCCCGAGACCTTCACACCGCAGTGCCCAAGTCTTCTTATCTACTAACTCATCCCCTCATCAACAACGCCTACCTTGCTTATATCAAATGCCGGACATAACAATCATCACTACCTGCCCGTCCAGACCTGCTGATCGAACCCTCCGCAGTGTTACTAAGAAAGTCTCCCCTAAGCTGAGAAGACTCAGCAGCATGCCCGTCGTCGATTGTCGCGCTCTGTCAGCCTCTCTCGAGTCTTCCAACTCAGCTAAGCTCCTTGTAGTACGGCAACGCGCCTCGCCTCCCATTATTAATATTTATCTTAATAGCGCCGCGACGTCTCTTAGAGAGAACACCTTGCAACCCTTTCCGTCAAACAGCCCGTCTTTGAGGCGGTCACATTTATCGCGACGGCTTGGAGGCTCCAACCCCAGATCGATGGGCGGCGCGGTCTGTAGTAAGGAGAATAGTGCAGAGGTGTGGATAACATCTGCATTGATGATGTGATCTTGATCAAACCGGACTAAGTCTGGCTGGTGACTGGTTGGGGTGTTTTTTAACTTGAAAAAAAAACAGACCGAGGGTCTTCCTCCGCTGTATCCTCACCATGCGTGCCCCCGAGGCCACGCGTCTTCCTATTTACCACGAATTTTATCTACCCGAACAACTCAGTTCGCCCAACTTCATGGGTCAGTGGCAGTGCTAGGCATTGGCGCCAATGTGATAGAGCCATTCGCAAACCCGCCGCCATCATCCTCGTCACGACAGGACATGCCAGTATCTTCCCGAATGACATCTCCATCACAGATCAGGTACAGCTCTGCGGTACCAATGGCATGGGCTGACCTATAGTAACGGAAGTGTTAGGACCGGCCCATGTTGTAGCACCCGAATTTTGCAAATTTTAGACACGAACCTCGGCGCCGCGTCGTTTCCGCATAGAAGGGACTGGTTGATAGTGAATCTTGCCACATCCAGATTGATTTGTAGCCATATGTGAAGGCTGTCGTCCTCGGGCGTACCGTTCATCTCACAGATGTAGTTGGCTCGTAATGGACAGTGAAGTTGTTCGGTTGTGTTCGTCAGGGTGTTGGTAATTCTCCAGGTGGCATTCCCTGGCCGCACCAGTTCGTTGCTTGTGTACGTCACGTTCAGTTGATCAACCAGCCAGAGATTTTCAATGGTCGCACCATCTGAGCACACGGGGGAGGGTTGCTGAATTGCCACCGATGCAGGTGTGTCTTCACACACAGCGGGAAGCGCGTTGATTGCGGGCCACAGCAGTGAGCCAACCGTGAGAGCTGCGCCGAAAATGGACCGTAGTGACTTCATGATCTGAGCAAGAACCTTGGGGGAATCCACAAAAACCAAGGTACTCAGTATCCTAGTTTCCAGTAGTGTCTAGATCGTCTGAACTTTGAGGGTAGAATAGGTCCAACGCCGCTGCCTCTACATGAGTTACTCCAGCGATGAAAAGCTCCCGAATAGTACGAGCAGGAGCTATTAAATACACCAAAACAGTGGTGTTACGCAACAATCAAAGGAACCTTGCAGGAGTTTTCAAAGACCCCGCGCATGGAGGCAAAGTGCGAGGTTCACAAACGGGAAGCGAAACAATCAACCCTTAATTTACGGCTCTCGGGCATCTACCGCCCACCACTTTAGCCGATACGCGGCTCTCGATGGCAAAAAGACTGAGCCGGCAGTCAGAGGACTAAACACAGCCAGCACTGGCTGCGACCTTGACTTGCTAGATGGAACGACTGGACACGGGCGACGCTTTCATCTGAGGGAATACGAGTAAACGTCGCTGTGATCGACTCGGAGTTAACCGGATGAACGCCGTCAAATACGCCAGAAAGCATGGCGATTCCTGGGTCGCTTAGCGTCCTCTATCCTGCTGTCGTTCCTGGCGTTGGTCATGCTCCTGATGCTCAACTTGACATTCCGCGATGTCGGTGCTCTCTACTGACTTGCTTCCTTCCGGGGGGAAGCGAGAAAGCAACAAAACGCCCGCTGCTAGGAGAGCAATAGCCTACATGCAAGTAAGTAAAGTGAGTTGACGAATTCCCCTCGGTCTAGTCTTGCTAAAGTAGGCTGCAACTCACTGAATTGGCAAAGAAAGTCAAATGCGGCTTGCCAATCTGAGCTAAAGCTGCGAATACAAAGCCAAACAAGCCTTGGGTTGCGAGTCTAGCAATGTTTTCGACAAGTGTTAGGGCGTTGAGAGCGTCGGCTCTCCTTGACGCCGAGCACATCTCGGTCATAACGCCCTTGGCCGCTGGTGCCGACCCCGATGCGAAGGGAAGCAAGCAAGCGGCTCCAGAAATATTAGAATTAGCATGATGGCCACGCCAGCTGCGGAAAACAACTGATGGACTTACCGAGATAGATGTGCCAGCTCTCAGTGGCAAAGGCGGCGCACATGGTCAACACACCATCGATAACCAAGCTTATCCGAAGGAAAAAGAGGTCAAACGCAGTCCCCTCATCCTCTTTCACTTCAATTGACCCAACTGGTTCCTCTTCGGCAAAGCTGCCTATGGGTACCTCAAGCTCCTCAGGGTTTGTCGCTGGCCGCGACTGCGACTGGGGTTCGGTCTCCCTGGTCTCCCTGGTCTCCCTGGTCTCCATGGATCTTGCCGTTCGGTCCCGGGACATATACCACTTCCGGCCGCTGCTGATGATTCGAGGAAATAGGAGTAACAAAAACGCCGCACGCATGAAGGCAAAGCCCGACATGAGCAAGCCATTGTCACCTTGCTGGAACTCGAACACTGCCGTGGCGTACATTTGGATCAGTAACGGTGCATACCCTGTGGCCAACTGCGGTATATCAGCATCCCAGCCAGGCCATACGCGAGTGCAGCTAAAAGCTTACCACGCCGAGGAAGACCCCGATGCATAAAAAGACCACGCCGTAATGTTTCCTCATTGCACCGCCGCGAAGGAGGACCCTCTGCGGTGTAAGCACCCGCAAGGGAGCGAAGAATTCGGCGACGCCCTTGGAGTTTGGCGTCGAGCCGCTCGACAGGGATTCGGCAGCAATGTATGGCATCGCAACGCGCACATACAGAGTCGAGAGCAGAAATGAACAAAAGGCTACTTCAAACGGCCGCCGGATGCCCCAAGCGTCGCCGATTATGCCTCCGCCTATTCCCCCTTTTCAGCAAAGCGAAAATGGAACGCGTCAATGGAAATGAGGACCTACTAAGGTACCCGATTCCTTGACCCAGCATGATGCATCCCTGGAGCATGCCAAACACAGCCGTCCGCCGTAATGGCTTGACTACCTCGCCGGCAATAACATTGGCAACCAGGCTACCGAGTAGATATATAAGTTAGTAGCAGCGGTAATAAAAACAAAAAAAGAATGAAGAAAAACGAGACAGAGAAAAGAGGTCTAAGAACTGCGTAGAATGACGCACATGTATCCAACGGGACCTCCAATGATTGTGATCAGCTGGGTACACTGGAAGATGATGATGCCGGCTTTTCCACCAGCCAAAACGCCCAAGATCTGGGTCGCTACCCGGATGGCGGGGACAAAAGTCTGCATCATCAGTGCGGTGCGCGGGCCAAATCGCTTGGCCATCCACCCGGCCACAAACAAATTGATGGTGCCGCAGAAGGTGGTACTCATCCCCAAGATTGAGAACTGGGTCGCGGTTCCTGCGGCGACCTCGTTGCGGCTACATCGGTCGCCGGGGCCTTCGTACGGCGGATGGTTGCTATAAAAGTCATCGCACACCATCAAGTGGAAGACGTAGAAGATGCTTGATCCGAGCAGTGTCAGCTACGGCACACGCAGATATGGTAGGCAGGTACCTTAAGCAACTTCAACGTTGTGCCTTTGACATCTGAGATCTCTGGTTCAATGCTTGCCGGGGGTGCTTACGGGACCTGAGTGAAGCTAAAAGACAGCGTGATGAGGAACCCAGGAAACAGAACCCGTTTTTCAACATGCACTTTAAGCAGATCTCGCAACCAGGCAATGAGTTGGCGAGGTTCAAGGCGTCGACTCAACGCGGAGCGTCCGTCCTTCCCGTCGGGGCCAGCACGGCCAGGATCAACGGCACGAGCCTCGTGTTCTGCTCCGCCGAGGAGCGGAGTGTGTTCAGTGGCATTCTGAGCCATAGTGCAGTCGCAGTTATCAGAGTCTGTGTGGCTCATTTTCAAGCTGCCCCATCCGAATCGTTCATTTGTCCCAGGCCGCCGAGGAAACTTATTAGAATATGGAGGAACAGATGCGCCGCTGCCGCCACCGACCGACTCTCGGCGCTTTTGCACAAGATGGGGAGGGCGGATTTGTTGTGTCTGTGGGGTAACAGTGGGTCGGTCTTGAATGTTTCGTTGCCGCGGGAGTGGCCGAGATCCGTGTGGTTGGGCGACCGCCGATCACCGCCAGATTCGACGGCTCCTGATCCCGGATTTGAGGATTCATTGGGCCGTGGCAATTGGGCCTATGAAAGGCGAACAGAGTGATCCATCATTTACACACAGACATCATCGCCCACAAGATAAAATGGATCAATAATTTTTCGGCAGCCAGCTTAACCGGTAACTACTGTACTCAATACCCCCTTGTCCGCATGGCGTGCAATCACTCCTAAACCGACACTAGAGTTACTGTATGTCACAGTTGTGGCCTGGGTATGCCAATGGCGGAGACGACAGGAGCGGGAAGGCCATTGCGCATGATTGCTAAGGTACTTAGGGTTACTTCTCTACGTTCTGATTCAGGAACAAATCTAATCGAAGGCGGAGCTACCGCACTAACAAACGCGAAACTACCTATGGTAGACGGCCGTCCGTCGGTGTCATCCCCAGGCAGCGTCATCCGGGGGCCGTCTGTCATCTCACAACTTCCTGCACAGCCGGGTTCCATCCTCAATCACCTCCCAGCCCTCAGTCCCCGGCGTCGCAATGGCATAGAACACACCAAGGGGATCCCACTTCCACCGGAGAGCCCTGAGCTTCGGGTACTCAGAGCTCCAGAAGTGGCTCTGCCAGTTGGCTTGGTAGGGGTCGGCCTGGAGGCATCGGCGTCAGTATTTTTGGCCATTCGTTTGGGCGCGAACGATAGACAATCCACTCACCTCATTGACATAGGTGCACCCGCTCGTGCTAGCCTGCCGCAGGGCTTCGTCCATGGTGTTGGTCAGGACATTCTGCAAGTCCGCCTTCTGAGCCAGAGACGCGCCGACCGGGACAGGCAAGGCCGCGATGACAAAGTCGGTAGCGTTGCGCCAGGACGGATGCGTTGCGCTGTTGCTCGCGGGAGCACCATACCCGGGGTTGAATAGATGTCCAATCATGAAGCCGAACAGGTCGGATCGGGGTGCCAAGACCGTCTTGAAAGCGTCAATGATGCCGTCATTGTTAGTCGCCACATCATGGTGGTTGAACATCCAACCACCTGTGAGCGCCGAGCCCCCAGCGGCTTCGGGCTCGAAGAGATCGACGTACAAGTCGTAGAAAGTCGGGAAGTCCTTGATAGTGAAGTCGAACGGTACTCCCTTGGCAGTCAACTCACTTAACAATGGCTGAACAATGCTCTGCAGCTCGGCCTTCGTCTTGCCGATGCCAACGAACGGGCGTGCACGGAACGTGAACGGCAGAACCTCGAAGTAGACGTAGAGTCCATTATCCACAAAGTGGTTGGACCACTTGTGGAAAGCGGCAGTTCCGTTCCACCACACATTGGAGTCGACGGTGTGCGTTGAGTTGATGTAGAGCGTTGCCCCAGCCGAGGGGACGTCTGGAAAGGTCTTCATGGTGGTGGAGAGGATGACGGCAAACGAGGCCGGGCCACCACCCTTCAGAGCCCAGAAGAGGTCTGCGTTCTGCCGCTCGTTGGCAGTCACGTATTGGCCCGAAGCAGTAATAGCTTCAAAGGAAAGGACGTTGTCGGCAGCTGTGATGTCGGTTAGTAAAGAGGTCTGCGAGATTGGTCGGCAGCGCCAATCAACCCGAGGCACTCACAAAATCCTTTGAGTGTCGTCCAGGGCCCGTGGCCGCCGCCCTGGATGAACCCCCCAGAAATGCCAACCGTAGGACACTCGCCAGTGACGACAACAAGCGGTGGGTTCCGAGCGTGGCCCTGAGACAGAATTGTTTCTCCCTGGACACCCGCCCCGATGGTGACAGCTCCGCCCTTGTAGGTACCCGGGCCGTTATACGAGTTAATCCAGTTGACTTGCTGGAAGCTGTGTGTGTTGATGATCAACGCGCCGTAGCCTGTGCTGCGACCAATGAAGTCGTGGCCCGTGTTGCGTACAATCAGTCGGAGGTTGTTGCGGCGCGCAAAGTCGATACCGGCCTTGACATGCTGAGCCTTGGTAGCCATGATAACGTAAACGCCATAGTAGCCCAACGTGCAGCTGTCAGTTGGGTTCTGCGTGGGCCGGCAGGTGTCGTTGGTGAAGTAGGTCCAGAGCGCTGCAGCAGGCTGGCTCACACTGAAATATAAAGCACGTCAGCCCGCCATAACGCCTTGTATGAATTTCGGGTGGTTGGACACTCACGTCCACGATTCACTTTCCCAATTCTGGGTAACTTCAGCACATCTGGCCGCGTCATACGTGTTTACTGTCCCCAGAGGCCCGTTGAAGGTGTTGTGACAGGGGGCGCCTGGTGGAATGTGAACAAGCAGTCGGCCGTCGACGGTTTTGTTGAGAGCACTCCACTTGTTTGCCGATGGCCAGCACAGCTCGCCCGGATAACACTTGCAACCAAAGTTGATGCCCTTGAAGGTTGCGGTCTGAATGTCTGCTGCATCGGAAAAGTCCAGTCCATCCACTGTGACGACAGAGGCCGTAGAATCTGGCTCACTTCTTACAGTGATCTGAGCGAGAGCGACTGGCAAGAGACCGGCTGCGCAAGCCAATCTCAGAAAAGAGAAACCCATCCTGGCCAGACAATGAAAACGGCTCGGACTGCTTCCAGTTCCAAAGACGGAAGACGGCTCGGCTGAGACGGGAGCAAGCCAGGGCCGTGAGCAGCGACGGGCAATACTACCGCTCCTTCATATACGAGTTTCCACCGCGAGTTGCCCGGCAAGCACGCCGGGTCAGCACTTCCAGAATTGGGCATTCCAGCGAAGCTAATGCAGCTGCTCGATCGCGATTACGGAGACCGGAATAGCACCCCTGCCAGGCTCGCCAACTGCATTATTGGCGTCCCTGCCAAGGTGAGTAGCGTTGCAACCCGCCGAGCCGGTAGCCAAGCAGCGGACTACCTCCCACCCCTTCACCTGCACGTAAACACGGCGCCTCGGATTCCGGCGACGCTATCGATTGCCAAGTTAGTGTTCATGAAAACACGCGAGCAAGGGAGCGATAACAATTGAACGGACGGGTCTCCAGAAAGAGGCTAGATATTGTTGGTCCCAACACCGGATGTAACCGACATGGGCTATATGTTACACTCGACGGGGACTCTCGAGAACCATGTGCGGCACGATCCCTTAGCCAACATTCATCCCACGGACTCGAGTGGGGTCAAACATGATCCTGGGCTCATCCCACGTTTGCCCTAGACAACCTCCAGTGAGATTGTATTGTGACGCTTGGCCCGCTCCCGTCTGCTCTGGGCGCACATCCAGACGCCGTAGAGCACAAAAATGAGCCCAGTAAGCGGCACCGTGACCGCCCAAAATAGCGCAAATTGAGGCCTCGTGCCCACAGCGATGCCCCCTCTCGCCAGAGCTTCGTCCCAAGCAAACAGGGGTGCCGAGAAGAGCGCTGCTACAAAACTGCCGGGGAGGAAAAACATGGCGACCAGGGCCAGCATCTTCATCGAAGACGAGTCCTGCAGGCTGGATGCCGCAATGCTCCGTGTGGCGCTAGCTGTATCAAACGCAATGGCGTTGTCCTGTTGGGCAATCAAATGGAACAACGCAGCGATTTGGATCTGCACTCGTTGCTGCACGTAAGCCGTGTCGACGGCCTGCATCTGGACACGGTGCCGGAGGAGGCCAAGGTACGAAGCCGAGAAAGGCTCCTCAAGGGCTGCAGTCAGACCCTTCGTCTTGGGGCTGACACCATACATGGCTTCTCTTCTTGGAGGCTTTGTCGGTCTTTGGGAGGCATGCTGTGAGATGAAGTCGTTGATGGCCTCGACGACCTTCATCTTACGTGTCCCATTGGCCAGCTTGGCAGCACATCCGCTCATCTGCGCGGAAAGATTGCCGAGCTCGCCGGCTGCGGGCTGTGTCTGGTGCCGTGAGGCAAAACGGTGGTGTCCGGTGCGCGCCTCGACCTCCCTCACGGCGGCTTTGATGTCCTCGAGCGTGCTGTCGAGCCCGTGGGCAAGCATCAGGCCGCACAATAAGGCAGGGAACATAGGATGCTGTACGCTGGCGGCACTCCATTTCGATGTGAGGATGCGGCGAAGCTCGGCCCGCTCCTCGCCCTCGGCAAAGATAATAGCTCGTATTTGGGGCGTTGAACCAGAGGTGAATCCGGCACAGCACCAGGCGATGGCGAGTTTGGGGTGATAAGCGACCGTGAAGACCTGACGATCGCCCTCTTGCTCCAGCGCCGATACTCCAGCAAAACAACCTCGGGCGTAGTCCAGAGCATCGCCAAGGCCCCACGCCTCCGTTAACTTCTCCAGTGTGCTCGACGATGGGCTTACGCGCAGCCTTTCGCGATCCTGGCCCACCCAGACAAGGCTAACCGACCGACTGCGGGCGCCCCCTGGAAAATTTCGATGAGGCGGCTCCTCAAGCCAACTGTCAATGTCTGGCGAGGAGACGGTTTTGGTTTCGACAGAAGCGGGGGATAAAGTGCCATCCTCCTCGGCCCAAACTTCGGTAACCTCCACCACGGGGCACTTTGGAACTTCGTACTTTTCCCAGAGGCTTCGGTTGCCGTAATGCTGATAGAGATCGTACATCCTGGCGGCGCGTGTCTGTGAAGCTCGGAAGAGTCGTCACGGTCCACGCAAGGACTTTTCGTTGAATCAATGACCTATCGTATGCCGCGAATTGAGTCGACCGTGATGTCGCCGCCGCGAAGTCCTTATAATAGGCAAGGGCAACACCGCAAGTCGAGTCCTAGGTAGGCGGTGCACCAGCCGTTCGGCTGCGCCCCCGTCCAGACGCAATGGCGATGCGGGGAATGACAGGGGCAGCCAATGGCAGCTAATAATGCAAAAATACAAAATGCAAGGGACGGAATTCAATGGCGCCTTCAATGATATCGGCGGACTGAAGAAGAGAGTTTTCTTGAGACAGATAATCAATGAGTCAGTTACCTCCGAAATACACTCATTCGCCCTGACTCACCGCGACCTACCTATCGGTAAGGGCAGCGCGCATCCATGTTCATGTGGTTGAGGCAACCGATGTGAAAGGACAAGGCAGACCAATGGTCACAAAAACTCCGCCGCCGCCACCAAACACAACAAGGTAGCCTCGAGATTGACAAAACCACGGTTCTCCGAACCCCGCATGGCGCTCAACTGGAGGCCTACATCACATGCTGGTCCTCTCCGTCCGTCAAATTTGGGAGGTAATTTCTGTTGCCTTGAGCGCACGTTTTTGCGACGCCAAGTTGCTGTGGCTGTCGTCTCACCATCACTACCGCCTCAAGATCCAGCTCATGCCACTCCTGTATTTGCGAGATGTAGACCCACTTCCGAAAAGCGGCAATCCAGCTTCGGGCGGGCAGGAACACCTCGAGCATGTCATACAGCTCGCGCGAATACGGGAACTCGACGGTCGGTGGGCCTTCTTGCTGGAGAAAGGCGTCGATTCCTGCCCGCATATCCGTTTCGGTTACGCGAAAATGAGGGCGCCGGTCTGCCTTGTTTTGGCTGTGACGGCGGATGGATCTTGTGGTTGAAGTGAGATGGGCCTCGAGGAGCCTGGCGTACCACAAAGGGCTCGCCAAGCAGTTGATGACAACGCGGCGATTCGTGGCAAGAAGCTCCTGGTTCCACGATGGGAGTGTGCCGCGAGGAATTGTTGGGATTGGCACCCCATTGTCGAGATTATCTTGCCAGTGGGCGAAGTCGACAGCAGCAGAGAGCGCGTTCCAGCGGCCGATGCAGGTCAGACACGTGCAGTGCAGCGCGTTGTCAGGCAATGGGATGTTTTGATATGCGTTTCGGTGTGACAGTGCGAGATCCGGGCGGTCCGTACTTTGGAGCAGCGGTCGGATGGCCGGGTTGATGTCTTCCATAAGGACCGGACGTTGGAGGCATCGTTCGAGGATGGGATACCGCAAGTCAATGATGCGGCGAGCGATGGTCGCCTCCTGTGAGAGCGTGAAAGCACGCAGCCCTCTGTTCACCCGGCATAGGGCAAAAATGTCGCTGGGGCGGAGTAATTCCAGTATTTCCATCAGCAGCTCAAGAGGCAAATCTAGAATCCCCCTTGGCTCAGATACTGACAACGACTTCGAGGTTGCTCGCTTTTCCAGTTTCTTGCGTTGCCGCTCGGTTCGTTTGGAGTGCCGAGCCAATGGCTGCGTCAGGTCTTCCAGAGGCGGCAGGCCATTCTTTGCATATTGAGCGGTATCCTTCGCTGTTGGCATTTTGTATGCGGTTGGGGAACGGAGGAGCGGTTTGAAAATCGGAGGTGGACTTTCCATGGCATATTATGCGGAGTGATGAGCCGCAGCCTGTTGCTCAGCTGGTCCCAGCTGACAACCCTGCGGATGCACCGATGCAACCAGAGCTGAATCAGAGCATCATCAGCGGCATCGTTGGTCCACGCCCGATTAATATTTCCAAATCAAGATACGAGTGCATCATTTCCTATCGTTACTTAGTAGCATTATTGAGGTTTCAAGTGTTGCTAAATACGAGAGAAAACTTCCCGCACTCGCAGCTTGAACTTGGAAGACTGTTTCGCCACCAAGCTTGCCCCTCCTTCTTCACTACCCAGGCATACTGAGAATGGTACTCAGCACAGGCCTTCATCCCGAGCTCACTTTCAAGTAGTTGTAAAGTTTAGCGGCCCAGACCAAACCCGCATCGCCTTCCCCCACCGGAGGAGAACGACGATAAGAATGAAAGCGCCCGCGCACACCGCAGCCTGGATTCCAAAGCTCAACTTGGTGCCCTGCGCCTCCGCCCACGTCACCTGAAAGTAGCTGACAATGAAGCCTCCGACTGTGCGCGCCATGTTCAACCACGCCGATACCTCGCCCGACGCCTCTGGATAGCTGTCAAGACAGTAGCTGCTGAGCGCCACCGTAGTAATCATCATGCCGAAGACATACATGCCCCAGCAGACACTCGTCGCCATGTAGTGCCACGCATTCTCGAAGCACTGTCCGATGAGCACCAGACCGGCAATGACGAAAGGCATCGAGAAGAACACGGCGCGCAGCCGGACCTCGGGCTCAAAGTGGCCCTTGTGTCTGCGGATATGCTGCTTGGCCAGTGCGTCGTGCATCCAGTGTCCTGTGGCCTCACCCAGCACCACCGCCACCACCGGAGTGAAGTAGAAGAAGCCGATTTGCCGCGGACCGAAACCATAAAGCGGTGTCACAAAGATGCTGAGTGTGGTGTTGATGCCGACAGCCCATGCAAAAGTCTGAAACCGAATGCAGCCTCTGGTCAGTCCCTCGTTCTCTCTTTCTGTCATCCCCACGGGCAACATGGGACTTACGAATGCATAGAAAACGCAGGACAACGCCACGACCGGCTTCAACAACACACTGACAGTGCGCCAGCATGCCTGTCCAAAAGTATTGCGAAGATGCCGCGTTCTCCACTGTGCCGCCCCCGTCAACCGCGCAATCCGTCCGCCTCGATCGGGCTGCTCCTCGGCCGGGATGCCCCGGTCATAGTATGTCTCATCAAGAAAGCAAATCACCAGAGCTAATCCCAAGACATTCATGGCAAAAAAGACCCAGAACGCCACCGGCCATCGCTGAGTCTCGGTTATGAAAGCAGTGAGCAGTGGGCCCATATACGGGCTGATGACAATAAAAGATCTGCGGGTCGCAGTGACCGTCAATAATCGAGCCATGCTCAAAAGACGGTGCCCTGGCACTTACGCCCAGATGTTGATCTTGCGTGCCTGTTCATGAAAAAAGAATATGTCTTTGAGAAACATGAGCCCGCCGGCCTGGCAAACAGTCGAGAAGAAGCCGTTGAGGATGCGAGCCGCCATAAATGATTCGAACGTCGTTGCTCCCGCGCACCATGCTGCTGTCGCGGTAGAGACGAGGAGAAACCAAAATACGACGGGAAGCCGGCCAAAGAAAGCGCTGAGCATAACGACTGGCCATCTCATCGTATCAGCCGTGAGCCTGAGATCGAGGGCCTGATAGACTCACCCACTACGCCGCCCGCGCCGAGCATAAACACATTCCCGGCTTGCGAGTGGTTGACATAATCCGGCGTCATGCGCCACTCCCTGTGCTCTTTTCAGCCAAGTCCTCTTGCCCCAGGGGTTGCTCTTGATGGCACAAACTTACTCCGCCTGCGGAAGTAGCGTCACAGCACCCGTAGCACTCCCATAATCGGGAAGAAAAGAGGCAAACGACACAACAAAGAGGATCATATGCTTCTTGGCCCAGCTCCAGTTTAGGGGATCGCTGCCATCATTGCTTGGCTGGGGGATCAAGACAGTATGCCCATCCTTGGCTAGCTTGAGCCCTGACGCCTTCGCCGGATCTTCGGTGGTAATGTCAATGATGTAGCCTTCAGCTTCACGAAACTCGTGGACAAGCTCTGCTTTGCTTCGCAACCCGCGATCCTTTGCGCGTTGTTTCTCATGGCCCGAACTGCCACTCAGACCAGTCTCATCCGCCCAGGTTTCAGGCTGTGGCTGTTTCTCGGTCATTGCTCAGTTCATCCGTGAACAGGACTATGAAATTATGGCTGAATCGCAGTCCTTAGTCGCTAAATGAGAATTCGCAGCTGGGAAAGAAAACCGCGAGACAAAAATGATGCACGAGAAATGGCATCGATAGACAATATTTTTGATGGGGTCATTGACTGGGTATTGACCTCTCCTCGACGCATCCATCTATACAGATCACAAAACTTATCGCCCTTATCTCTCCAACGGCAAATCGTCCGAGCTCCGCGTACAACGGTTACACTAGGCCAAACTACAATAATCCTGCCGCCCCAAGCAAGCCCAATGCAGCGTGGGCAGGCAAGCGTCGGATTGGCCATTGTTCACTCGCACAGTTCAGATGGACGACTGCCGCTGGATATTGATGCAGATCTTCTAATTCTTCCGCCTGTTTCACGGACGTGCTCCTGCAGACTGTCAGCAATCCCGAGTCTGATAGGCCAAAACCAATTTGAATCCCCACAGCTACCAGCCGATCATGGTCTTTGGTTCAGGTGCCCCGGCGTCAGCGACGGTTTAAGCCAATGAGGCAATTTCACGATATATGAAACTCCAATCTACCGGATCCTTACGTGATCCGATGTCATGTCTTGCAGATACGGCCCCCAAGTACCCTTACTTTGCGCCGATGAACACAGCGAAAGAAGGGGACGGGCTGGAGAGCGTGTCGGTCTCGTTAGATATAGTTTTTCCGGCAAGACGTTCAAGCGGCGCCAATACTGAAAGAGGTGAAAAAAACATAGAGAACTGCGAATAATCCGTTGTTTCTGTGCTGAGTAACATTGGCCCTGGTCCCCTAGGTGCCGGACTCACGAAGACGGGACCTTAATATGAACTTGAAGTTGCCCTCGATTTTCAGGGCCAGCACCAGGATAACAATAGAAAGCTGGTTTCTTCCCCCTTTGTGTCACCGCTGCCTGTGAACACCTAATCTGATCTTTCCGCAACGCGGAACGCCAAGTATTGATACCATAGGCCTCATTCATTGACGCCATGCGCGCCAGCCTCCCAACTAAACCCATGGTAGCGTCGGCCCCCTGTCCATCAACTTACCAGTTGTTGTCCACGTCAACGAGGATATTGACATGGGCAGCTCTGCTACGTCAACCGGCAAGCCACATGTTTCTCGCCCGTCGATTGTGTCGCAAACCTCGCCCGGAAGCTGTTCCGCTGCCGTTGCATTGAACAAAATCCTACGGTGCCCCAGAGTCAGCCCACCAACTCAAGATGCAGAACGCGAGAGGTATTCAGGGACCAGTAGCTCAAGGTGCGGAACTCACGCATTGCTGGGGTCCCGGTCATCACAGTACCACTGAAGTTGAAACCCAAGGCGGTGACTGCCCCTGTCCAACATATACTTGCATTCCACCAGTTGCCAGGGTAACGTGCTTTGGCCCGCGGTGCACTCATGCCAGGCTCCATCGTCGACTACCGGCATACAATATAACTTGTAGGTATCTCCAGAACCGGGGTTGTAGAGTGTAAAACTCCCAGAGAGAGAGGTGCTGTTGCCGGCACCTGGGGTTGGACCGGATTCAATCCGGTACTCTCGTAGCCCCAAGGTTGACGCATTCTCAATTGACTTGATGGTGCAACTGCGGGTGTAATAAGTATGCGGCATCAACGGGACACTATCTACATATCCGGTGAATGTGATGGGCGACGTTGACAGGCTGCAGTTGTAGTCGGATGTGGCCCCAACTATCGACCCTTGCGTGTCATAAACAGCCAGGTTCAGGGGGTTGCCGCAGGCAAGACTAATGTTAGTGTATGCGATTGCGTCGAATTGGTCCCTGAGCCGGTAATGGGTAAGCCGACATGATTCCAGTAGACACGAGTGACAACAATGCTGGAAATGAACTAATTACCGTTCGACGCCAGCAACGCCGTCCGAACATTCCCATGACTGCCGAATGCCAAACATCCCGTAGTCGGTGTCCAGCGTCACGTCGACGGAACTGCTTGGACCATTGCATCGTACCCATGGCGTAGATCCATTTTTATAAGTGTCCTGGAGTTGAAGGAGATCTACTGTGGTGGAGCAGTTCATGTTCTGACCGTCCGAGATATTGGTAACATCAAGGAAAAGGTCATAGAACATGGACGTCATGTTGGCCCCCTGGACGTAATGATGCCGGTAAAGGAAGGTATTGACCTGCCATTCTGGGTCATATGACCGGTCAACACATCGTTGGGCCCGCTCTCTGGGTATGTAGGGCCGGAGAGGCAGCTGAGGATGGATGGCCACCGGACTCGAAAGGCTGGCGGAGACCTGGGAGTTGCCCATAATACACAAGGTTTGCTGCCCACGAGGGGTATTCCACTCGTCAAGACATCCCTGAATGAGGGGGACTTCCCACGGCCCACTTGCCATAAAAACAAGGCTACTGATCTGCAATGTTAGCCCCTTTCCGAGAAGAAATAGAAAAAGAGAAAAAAAAAAAAGATAAAAAGAAAGAAAAAAAAGAAAAGCTCGCATGTGCTTGTCAAGGGGTTGCTAGTAACAAACCTGGATGAGTTGTCGCATCGCCAACTCCCCTTAAGTCGCATCTCCAGAGTTTCAAGGCTGAACTGGAAGAACAAGTCTGGAATGCTGCAGTTATGCCAAATGTCGAGGGCGCCAGATCCCTTTGGGTCAAGGTCAATGTCTTTGGCTGTGCAATTGGCGCTCACCCCAGTCGCGGAGTTGACGGTCAGAAAGCGGATATCGCCCATTGTGCCGCCGCTAGAGCTGTTCACCGCCACCAGAGCCGGGTCGAAGATGCCCCATTTTGGGTTTGTAAGCGAGGTCTCAACACATTGCTGAGCGGTTTGACTGTTTGGTGTCGGCTCTGGCCAGTACTGGCGGCGCTGGATGGATGCTGCAGAACAGACCGCGGAACAAATGGCAAGGATGCAGAGACCCAACTCGACGAGGCGTGTCATCTTGTCCGGTGAACCAAAACCGAGGTCAGACACGGATTCCTCTCAACCTTTGATTGAACTTACGAGGAATAGAAGGATAGGACGACAGGCAAAACAAGCACAATAAGATCAACGTGTTCTTGGCAACCCTGGTGTTACCTCGCCTTCAACAAGGTACCTTAGTCTGGGTAAATGGACGAGAGCCCGGTAAACGACTGGGCATTTACTCGCATTACCACTGCTCGGCTAATCATCGAGTGCACTTTCGAGCCAAGTTAAGCCTAAAGGTACTAAATATGATGATGGCACTCGGGGTGCCAATGTTGTAAAGCGCTCAAGTTGCGAGGTAAGAGCCTTTGTTCCGGGGAATGGCCAGCCATTCGGTAGTTGTGCATCTCCAAACCTAATACTATTGCATAGAGATCTGCGGCCACCGGTTATAAATCCAAACGACTGACCTTGAATATCATTGGTGCCCAAACGGTACCGTTGAATGTCTGTTGACTGAAAAAGACTGGAATTCCTTTGTCAATCTCTCTGGTTGCCAACATTACGATCGAATCAGCCTACCCATAGCCCGCGTTATACGAACCGCAGTATTTTATTCAGCGTCTCAAACCAAACCTCCAACAATAGTACGTAAACAAGTATCCCGTGTTTGTTACCGAAGTTGTGCAGGTGGAAAGTCAATAAATAGGACCATTATGAGTTACGCCGCTCGGGAAAAACCGCAAGCCCAACACCACTCGATGGCCAGGAGACGATAGTTATCAATAAGACATCACCGGATGGAACCTCGACTTCGTCTTTGTCAGCTATTGTAAGAGTAGTGGTTGCGGTGGCGCCCGTTTCCTACCACGGATGATCTCCGCCTTTAACTAACACTTCTGTGCAAAATGGCCCGTCAAACAACACAAACCGATCGACATCGTACGGCTACGCGTTTGCTCAAGTTGCCGGCCATCGACTCAACTTGAGACGAGAGCCCGGTGTCTGATCTGCTGTGAAAGCGGATTACTGTGGTCGCGTGCATAAAGAAAACCCCCATGCCAGGTACCTGTGGGGCAAAACAGACGACGCGTTTTCTACCAATCAGCTGAACATGTTCAACACGCTCAACTTTAAACTTCTCTTGAGCGCCGTTCCAAAGAATCGAAAGGTTTCAGCAACTTATAGCAGTACGATGGCACAGCCATAGGGACTAAACAGCTTACTACTTGAAGGAGCTGTTGGCCTCAATGCCAGATCGGTGCAAAGCGGTGATTGCAGCCAAGGGTATGCATACAAAATATTAGGTAGCTTTTTGGTGTAAATATTGTAGAAGACTGTGGATACTATGCCCTCGGTTAGCGGGGGTACCCCGCATGGAGATTTTTATTACCCCATCATACCACAGTAGTTTGGTGACAAGGCTGAGTGCCTGCTAACTAGATAAAGCGAGCAGTGCGAGACAAAAAAGGAAACCCCTGGTCAATGTCCCTGCCGCCATTTCCTTGGGCCCTACTGTGTATAGGACGCCGCGACGGGGTGCCCGTCCAATAGCCAGCGTCGAACCACGAGCACTCAGTTCCCTTCCCCGGCTCTTGACTGCATTATTTCTGACAGCTCGATCATGCTGAAGACCAACAGAGTTTAGTCTCTTTTGGCATCCGTGCCAATCGTTTTAGTTCGGAAACGGGCTGAGCGCCGCCCTCACAACCAATTGCGAGGACACGGATGGGTCCACGAGTAACAATGCAATCTTGCCAAGCCTTCAACCAGCTTCCGATGGAGAAGAGAATCATCTCCAGGTGCGTTGTTGCAATCCAGGCATGCTGTCTGACCACCACCAGAGAAGCAAACAGAAGAGGCAGCTGGGTAACACGGCCGCGGCCCAACAATCCTAACCGCATCCCCGAGAGGACAAAGAAGTGCGGCTGAAATGTGGAGGTGAAGCCCTAGCTAAGTTGGGTTGCATTGACATCGTATTGGAAACAAACATCATTCATTCGACCGCTCGCATTTCCCGAATCCCCGGGGTGCCCACGTCTCCTCCAAGCCCCTTTCTTGTGTGGATCCAAGGCGAAAACAGAATAGAATCCTGCCTAATAGCTAAAACATTGGCGCAGAGATAAATAGTGGCTTGTAGGCGTTCACACGCACCTTGGAAGTCTTCCCCACTCGATCTTCCTCTTGTTGTGCACCTGTTTCTTGATCAGTCATTCGCGCCATTGTCAAGACTCAACGACCTGATCTCCGAAAGCCTCAACAGCTCCACTTCAGTTTGCGACCCAACCAGGCAGTATCATCCCTTCTTCAAGATGCAGATCCCTGCCGTCCTCGTCACTCTCGCCTTTGCTGGCTCAGCCGCGGCGGTGGCACACCCCAACCTGGCCGCACCGACCCCGACACGTGGTCCAAGTCCGCTCGTGCGCCGCGAGGACATGGATTTGGTTTCTCAATGTACCAGGGCGATGGCATCTGTCACGGGAGCGCCGTCCCCCAACAACGCTCTCGCGAGCTGGTGGGTTGAGAATGTTGATATTGGGGGCATTACAAGCGCCCTCTCCAGCCTCAAAACGATTGGCAACGTTGACGGCGCCTGCTCGGCTTTGGTGACCACTCCCACCCCACCGAGTTCTTTGTCAAGCGCATTCAGCAGCTATACCAGCGCATACGACAGCTGGCATGAGAGTGTCGCTCCCACCCTCAGCAGCATCGCCGCGAAGTGCACTGGCGATGGCCTGGCAGGCATGGTCGGTCTGGGCATGGAACTTGTCCTTGTCACGGATGACGCCGAGTGCAAGGACTTCATCAACAGGTACAACAAGCTGGTCACATCGTCTGCCAGCACCGCAACCCCGAGATACGCTGCTGCCATCGCCGGTGCCGCGGGTCTGGTCGCTGCTTTCGCCATGTTCTAAGCACTGCTTGATCGCTGGTGGTTTTTTACGGGGGAACGGGGAAGGGGAAAGGGAAGGGGAAGGGCAAAGGGCAAAGAGAGAATCAGCCTTATGAGCCATTTACATTTTGCACAAAGGCGATAGAATCGGGTTGAGGAGTTCGAGATCTGATCACTCGAGCTTGTCGATGCTGGTCGTTTCCAAGTGTTGCGCTAGAAATATACCCAATATGCCGGTAATTGACGAATGGATGAGTTTGATACCTAAACCTCTGGCTCCTGTATTTGGAGGTCTTTTGTTGTCTTCGGCTGGGACTGACGATTCCACGCACATTTTTTTAGGCTATCGCTAATACGTATTTATCTGTACAAGAAGTCTATTGAAGGATGCAGCAGAGTCAAACACATTAATATTTACAATCCCGCTCTAAGTTCCGCTTTAAGTTCCGAAGCTCCTTGTTGTTCGTTGAATAGAACATACCGGTACCTCGGTTTGCCGGCTTCCATGTCAACAATCGCCTCGTTTGCATCTCTCATCGGAATCTCTTGAATCCATGGCTTGACCTTCTGGTCCGCGGCCAGCTGGAACATCTCCCTGATGTCACCAGGAGAACCGATCAAGGATCCTGTGATCTTGAGCCGTTTGAAAATGAGGGGGAATTGCTGAATGTTCGGAAGGCCGTTTTCCGGGGCTCCAACCTGGACGAACGTCCCATCGAAGCGAAGGAGGGACAGGTATTGCATCAGGGGCATTGAAGAGGACGAGACAGTGCAGACAATCACGTCGAGGGTAGAAGCATGCTTCTTGGCCCAGCCGGGATTCTCCGCGGTGGCGATAAACTCGTCGGCACCCATCTTCAAGGCGTCGTCTTTCTTGGCCGACGTCCGTGAGATGACCACAACCTTATCTGCTTTGAGGGCCTTCGCCCACATGACGCCAAAGTGGCCGAGGCCGCCCAGACCAATGATGCCGACCGTCTTGCCTGGGCCTGCGCCATGGTGCTTGAGCGGCGCGTAGGTGGTCACGCCGCCGCAGAGCATGGGCGCTGCGTCAGCTGAGCTGATGGCATCCGGGATTTTGACGACAAAGTGCGAAGGTGACCGGTTATAGAGGGCATATCCGCCGTACGACTTTCCGCCATTGAGGTAAACGCCGTTGTATGTTCCGACATGGCGCACCGAGCAGTAGTTCTCCATACCTGACGCGCAAGCTTCGCAGTCGCCTTTGCGGCCCTGACACGAATCGCTCTGCGCACCCACGCCAACGCGGTCACCGATCTTGAGGCCGCCCTCAGCTCTGGAGCCTACACGCACGACGGTACCAACAATCTCGTGGCCGACGCAACAAGGATAACTTGTCGGCCCCTGTTGTCAGATCAGTAACAAACCCTTGATTTTGGTTCCTCTCAACGGCCATCTTCGCTTACCCAACCGCTCCGAAGAGTATGAATATCACTGCCGCAGATGCCGCAATGTGAAATCTTGATGTCCACGTCGGTCTCTTCCCACGGCTTCGGCTCGAACTCGCTCCATTTCATATTTCCCTTGGCCGCAGAAGAGTCGAGGCCCAGCCACCCCTCAAACTTGTAGTTGGTTGAAGACATGATAACGTGACTTGGCTCTTGTGACGGTGTCGTGGAAATATCGCTGGTGGAGCTGATGAACTGATGAACTGAGAATGTCTTAGGGTAGACTATTGGAGACGGCTTGAAAGAACAACCATGGGTGATTACAGTACCGGAGTGATCAGACCAAAGAAGAACAGGAAGAGAGCGAGCCATGGAGCGGGCTAAATATACCAAACTGCATAGTCAAGGGTCGGTGATATGATGACCCCTGTACACGGAGTTAGCATCACTTGGTGCTTCTTAGGCCAGTTTCCTATCCGTAAGTGCGTTCTCCACTCATTAATAATCTAGCTGCGTGGACGTAAATCTCTTTTTTTTTTTTTTTTGGGGGGGGGGGGTGGTGGAGTCTGAGGCGATTTTGTTGTCTCGGCAATGGCTTTGGAAGAGGGCGAGGTGGAACCGAGGTTGAGATTATCTAGGCCCAGCTCGGTAGTTCGCTGTTAGCTCGATTTTGCGGCGACTTTCTCTCCTGAATTACGCACTCGTCTACCAGGTTAGACTCCCGGGCGCGGGCCTTGCCGGACCTACACCACAACGGCTGAAACAAGCGAGTTAAGGGTTTGCCGGGCGGCATCGAACTGGTGGAGGTTTTCTCAAACATTCTCAATGGTAGTCGGCGGCATGCAGAACGGGCAAGACATCGTACATGTAGTCTACTCACTAATACATTGCCTGAGCCCGACAGCGGAGCAAAACCAGAATAACTTAAATCGCCCAAGTCTGGCCTATGAACCCAAACTGTCAAGCCCTGGTTTCTAGCTCGCCCATCTCTCACAGCTCATTTCTTGACGAACAACCCCCTCCCACCTTCTTTCCGCCTTCCTTCAGGACTCGTATTGTAATTACCGGGAACCAAAGGCTTGCTCTTTTTAATCAGATTTTATGGAGAGACAGCCGGACCCAGTGAAGCGACGTGCCATTAAACTTGGCCGTAGCAAACTTGCCATTGCCTAGACAGTGCACTCGGTACAGATGGCAGCGGCCACAGAGTCCAAGGTGGATCCGAGCTCGGGGCCGCACGAGCTCAAAACGCAAGTAGCAGCCAGGGAGTGTATCTTTGTGGCAGCCTTGCATTGGCAGCCGAGGTCAAGCGGATTGAAGCAGCCAGCGGCGCCGGCGGCGGAAATAAGACACGGGATCTGGGATGATGTCAGAGTCCCGAACTTCCGAAACGGAAAGGGACTTACACCACAACTCGGTATGGAGTTGGTTAGGGGACACGATGCTCCTGCGGCTGGTGTTATCGCCGATGGGGCTTCGGTGATACCCCGAGCGAAAACGGAAACGACAAGGACTAGGGTGGTAAGAAGCAAAGCCATCAGGGGTCGCTGGTTCATGTTCGCCCGCGAGTCGGATTCCGAGGTTGCTGATACTGCCGCGAGTGTTTTCTTAGAACGAAACGCAAACTAAAAGGTGAGGATGGCGACGAGTGTGGGCTTGTTCGAGAGTCAAAGAGGCCGGCAAGGGGAATCTCATATACACGCTGCTGCCGTCACACTGGGTGTGTGTGGGCAGTGCCATTGTTTCCGTGATACACTCTGTTCTAGGTATGACTGCAATCCCAAACCGGCAGATCGTGTTGCTCACTGATGCCTGCCACGCAGTGAGGCGACATGCCCTGTATGCATCGATCGGCGGCATGTACACTCGGCTTGAGACTAAGGACACCAACTAAGCTTGGGGAGAATTGGCCTGGTGACGGTAACCGCTCTTGGGACTTTCCAGTTGGCAGTCTGCGCAACCGGTGCCGTGTTGGACAGAAGCCTCGGGGTTTGTGAGAAGCCGTCCGCAGTGCTGGAGGACTTGCTGTCGCGATCCTTTTAGGTTTGTACCTTGTCACCACTCCTCCAGTCCTCCTTGGCCCCAATGCTGCAATCCGGGGAATCCGCCGAACGTTGTTCAAGTCGTACGCCTTTGGCCGGATCCTGACCAAAAACCTAAAAGGGACTGGAGCGGAGCATGTAAGCCAGACACCCAGCTCAGAGATTGAGCCGCTGCGTACCGCTCGGCGGCGTCTCTGCACACACCCGTCCCAATGATGTTCTGTGAAACTTCGCGCCTGGGGTCTTTTTCCCGTCAACTTCCGTGGGAAATGGACACACAATGGTGACTCCAATGGGGCCCTCGAGTTAATTGAGATGGAGCTTGCTGCTTGAAGTACAGTAACTCGCTTGGCGGGCGCACATTGTGCCCTTTCGCCAGCTGTTGACTTGGCGTGTCGAAACGGACGAAGTTCAGCTGCAACATTGCGCTGCCTGCACTAATAACTCCCGCGCCAAGGTGTCTTCGTATTTGTAACGTTGAAGGGTTGGGGTTGGGTGCGCTGCCACCCCACGTTTTGTCTGAATCGGGGACAGTTCGGCCGAGGTCGGGGCAGGGCGGGATGACGCTCCGTTGTCTCCGTGCCGGTCAATTCTGCCAATTGGCCAACCAACGCTTGTCAAAACTTTTTTTTTTGCCCCACCGATGACAGGCCACTGCGCCAAAGCCTCAGCTCCACAGTGACCGGCGCAGCCGCCGAGGAACAACTCGAGAGCTGAAGGACCACGTTTGTTGGTCTGTTGTTGATCTGTCGATCTGCCTCCGGGTTGTTCCTGTTCTCTCTCTCACCCCAGCATCTAGTCCCAAGACTCGCCCCTCCCTTTCTTCCTCCAACAGACACAATGCTTTCCTCTCTCAGACTCGCGTCGCGACGGGTGGCGGTGACCCGGAACTTTGCCGCTGTGCGCGCTGCGTCCACTTGGGCAAATGTCCCGCAGGGTCCTCCTGTAAGTTGAACCTCCCCGATTGCGCGCCTTGTGTTTGTGCAACTGGCTGACCGAAACCGCGCATAGGATGTAGGTGTCTTTCCCAAGCTCCCCAAGCTGCCTTCGCCCGTTACTTCACTTTTGCTAACCGGCGTGTCCTGTTGCTTCTTGTCAGGCCATTCTCGGTATGTGCAGGGCCCCGAAACACCACTCACCACCAGCTCTCTAGACGGCACAGAAACTGACGAGCGTCATTGCGCAGGTATCACGGAGGCCTTCAAGGCCGATTCATTCGAGAAGAAGATCAACCTCGGTTCGTCCAAGCTCTGATGGCCCCTCATGCTCATGCTCCTGTGGCCCGTGGAACCCTTGCAAGCGCTAACCCCTGGTGCTCCGTTTCTCAGGCGTCGGCGCCTACCGCGATGACAAGGGAAAACCCTATGTGCTGCCGTCTGTGCGCGAGGCCGAGGAGAAGGTGATTGCGTCTCGCTTGAACAAGGAGTACGCCGGCATCACGGGTGTGCCCGAGTTCACCAAGGCCGCCGCCGTGCTCGCCTACGGCAAGGACAGCTCGGCCCTCGACCGCCTGGCCATCACACAGTCCATCTCGGGCACCGGTGCTCTCCGCATCGGCGGCGCTTTCCTGTCGCGCTTTTTCCCCGGCAACAAGACCATCTACATTCCGGCGCCGTCATGGGCCAACCACGCCGCCGTGTTCAAGGACTCTGGTCTGCAGGTCGAGAAGTACGCCTACTACGACAAGAACACCATCGGTCTCGACTTTGAGGGCATGGTCGCCGACATCAACAAGGCCCCCAACGGCAGCATGTTTCTGTTCCACGCTTGCGCGCACAACCCTACCGGTGTCGACCCCACCCCGGAGCAGTGGAAGCAGATCGAGGCGGCCGTCAAGGCCAAGGGCCACTTTGCCTTTTTCGACATGGCCTACCAGGGTTTTGCCAGCGGCGACATCCACAAGGATGCCTTTGCCGTCCGCCATTTTGTCGAGAAGGGCCATAACATCTGCCTCGCTCAGTCCTTCGCCAAGAACATGGGTCTGTACGGCGAGCGTATCGGCGCCTTCTCCATGGTGTGCGCCGACGTCGAGGAGCGCAAGCGTGTTGACTCGCAGATCAAGATTTTGGTGCGCCCCATGTACTCGAATCCGCCTATCCACGGCGCCCGCATCGCTGCGGAGATTCTCAACACGCCCGCCCTCTACGACCAGTGGCTCGTCGAGGTTAAGGAGATGGCTGACCGCATCATTACCATGCGCGCCCTGCTCAAGGAGAACCTCGAGAAGCTCGGCTCCAAGCACGATTGGAGCCACATCACTAGCCAGATTGGCATGTTCGCCTACACCGGCCTGACCCCCGAGCAGATGGACCAGCTGGCCAAGGAGCACAGCGTCTATGCCACCCGCGACGGCCGCATCTCGGTTGCCGGCATCACCAGCGACAACGTCGGCCGCCTGGCGGAGGCCATCTTCAAGGTCAAGGGTTAAAAAGACAGTCTATGCGCGATAGATTAGAGATGGAGGGAAAGAGAGAGGGGGGGGGGGGGTTGGAGTAATGGGATGGCTGGCTGGCTGGGTTTTTCCTGTTTGACTTGATCTCTCCCTGAGTGTGCATGTGCATCCCGCATCACAACCTTAGACTGTACGCATATTTGGGAACAATTGATACAGAAGGAGGAGTGTGCCTGGGTCAGGTGTTGGCTTGTACAGCAGAGATTGGCGCCGTCGGCTCCGCGCGCGAATGTACAGAACGATAGAAGAAGAATGCCATGTCTGTTGCTTTCGGTGGCGGGAGGTGTTCCCTTACACAGGGACACGTCAGCTCCGTTCAACGAGCAATGCCCTTGATCGCTCGAGATACGTCGAGCAAGGCTGCCCCGACTTCTCGGTACTATGGGCGTATCACGCCATCCCCAACCGCTCGAGATCCCCTCGCACTTCCTCCACCTGACGACCCATATCACGATACACCCGCGCCATTTCCCTCATGACCTTCTCCTTCTTGCCACTCTCGCTCCCGTCCACTGTCTGGCCTCCCTCCCTGGTCACTACCCCGTATGCCTCTAGCTCCCCCGCGAGCGTGTGGATCGCCTCATTCAACCGCCCCTTTGCATCCCGCAGGTGACTCGTGTAGTTCGCCAACGCCCGTACCGCCTCGGGCGTGTATGTATCGCGCCGGGCGGCCCATAGCGCTATCTCGGCTTCGGCCTCCTGCCGCTGCGCTGTCAGCGCCGCCTCGCTGGCCCGGAACTCGAGCGAGCGGGCGATTGGGCCGTGCTTGGCTTCCAGGGCACGCAAGAGTTGCGAGAGGAGCGTCGTTTGTTCTTGGAGGAGGGTCGTGAGCTCGGTGGCTGCTGCGAGGCGGGCTCGAGTGAGCTCGGCCTGGCGGTCTGCCGTGGTGGATGTGAGGGACGCGGCGTGAGCCGGGAGGGCGGGTATGGAGCGGTGGACGTAGGAGGGGTTTGTGGTCGGGTTGGCTATCTGCGCGAGGTGCACCGCTGAAAGGTGTAACGTGCTGGACACGAGGGTGGCCAGTTGTGTGAGGTGCGTTGGCAAGTCGGACAGGGGCGGGGTGGAGAGCAGTAAAGCCGTTGATTCGGGGGACAACCCGGGGTTTGCAGTGAGAAGCGGCGGCAGCAGGAGGAGGAGGTCGAGCAGTGGTGCTGGAAGCTCTCCAACAGGTATTGTCGTTGGTTGTTGCGGCCGCGGTCGCCTCGTCAGGGCCGGTGCCTGGGCGTGCTTGGTTTGTAAGGACTGCGGATTTGCATTGGATATTGCGTCGGTGAGGAGATGATGCTTGGCAGTCTTCAGCCGATATTCGTTCAGCTCCTGGAAGCCGCGCCGTCAGTTGATCCATCGTTTACGTGATACCTCATACTAGATCGTCCAACCCACCTCGGTGACGGTTCTCCGCCGCTTGGCCGCCGGATGATCCCTTGTTGATCCATCTGGACTGAGCACTGATGTTGTGAGTTTCAAATACAGCGACGCAAACTCTGGATTGTTTTGCAAGACGGCCTCCTCGACTGGGGGCAGCATGATGCGGGCGGCAAGGAATGGGGAATGAACCGTCGCCCAAATCAATGGAGCTGTCGCGTCACTCCCATTGGGCGACGGAAGAGCGCGAACCTGCCCCACGAAAGCAGGTGACCACTCTGCGTGGGACGACTGAGCGACGGCCCACTGAGCGGCTTGCCAGCTGCCGCCCTGGCTCCACCACCTGACTTGCAGCCGGGCGCATGTCCGAAATTTTGACCTCGCAACTCACCTGCCATCGCCCGGAGCTGCTGGGCCCAGGCCTTTTGAGGAATTACTCGACGACGAGGGAGTCAATTGAGCCATTCTCCACACAACAATCCGCCCAATGCGACGGCCATAGTACCGATCCCCCCGCAACTCCCCCAAGTCTCCGGCTCTGCAAACGACAAACAATGCCGGCGACACTCCCCATCCAGACATGCCTCCGGGCAGCAGCATCGAGGCCAGCGGCGCGCATTCTTGCCACGACGACGATGGCGACGACGTCGGCGAGGACCCTCACCACAACCGCGCCGACCCGTTACAGGCAACCGCGCGTGCCAGACTCGGATCTACCCATCCCTTCCACAACAGCGCCCATGCCCGAGATGCCGCCGTACCCCTACGGCCCGCGGCCCTTCTACCACCAGTCCAACACGGGCCTGTACGGAGCGGCGCGCATCCGCTTCGGCAACAACGTGTCGGAGCGGAACGAGATCAAGACGCGGCGCAAGTGGCGGCCCAACGTGCATCACAAGCGGCTGTGGTCGGCGTCGCTGGGTGTCTTTGTGCGCACCCGCGTCACCACCCGCGTGCTGCGCACCATCGACAAGGCCGGCGGTCTGGACGAGTACCTGCTCGGCCGCAAGCCGCAGCGCGTCAAGGACCTGGGGCCGTGGGGGTGGAGGCTGCGGTGGCGCATCATGCAGAGCCCCGCCGTGCGGGAACGGTTCGCAGCCGAGCGCGAGGCGCTGGGCTTGCCGCCCAAGGAGGAGGAGGAGTTGAGACTGGAGGCCGAGGAGTCTCTGCCGGATGGTACGGCCACGGGGGAGGCCTTGATGGCGGAGACGGACAAGATGCTGGCTGAGGAGGCCGAGTTTGAGTTGGAGATGGAGGCGGCGGAGGGAGCGCAGGACGGGTTTATGAAGGAGGAGAAGCCGAGGCAATAATGTAGCAGACAAGACGACCGGGTTTGTTGCTATGGGCAGGCGGCTATCTACAAAGAATTGTACCATATTGTATTCCTGATGTGTAAACCTGTCGCAGTAGCAATTCTTGTAGGAGAGACCTACGGCATCAGAGATGCAAATCAGATCCCGTGGCTTTTCACGTACGGTTAAAAGTAGCTGTGTAACTCTCTCTGGGCATACATACAGTCATACACAGTGCTCACAGTCGTCACATATCACTCGGCCAAACAGCAGCGAGACATCAAACAGCTGGTATTCATCATGTTATCTAAGAGTCTATTCTAGTTCGCAACACCGGCCGCTCTTGATCAAGTCATCATTCATGTTGCTAGTGGACAATCGCCCGAGACATGGGTAGACGTCCGAGAAGGAGATGTCGCTTAGAAGCGCAAGTCCCAGCCAATTTTGGGACCCAGCGTCGGCAGCTCGTCGGCAACGCTCTGCACGTCCTTGTCGCCGCGACCGCTCAGGCAGATGACCACGTCCTGATCCTTGCTCATCGTCTTGGCCAGCTCAATGGCACCATAGATACCGTGAGAAGACTCGAGGGCAGGGATGATGCCCTCGAGCTGGCTCATCAGCCGGAAGCCAATAAAGGCCTCGGCATCCGTGGCGGCAACGAACTTGGCACGGTCCATATCCTTCCAGTTGGACAGCTCTGGCCCGACGCCGGGGTAGTCGAGGCCGGCTGAGACGGAGTGCGTATCGCTGATCTGGCCGTGCTCGTTCTGCAGAATGTACGTGCGCACACCGTGCAGCACGCCCTTGGTGCCAGCAGCGAGGGTGGCGCTGTGACGGAGCGTGTCAATGCCATCACCGCCGGCTTCGACGCCGAGAAGCTTGACGCTCGGGTCGTTGCTGAATGGGTAGAACATGCCGACAGCGTTGCTACCGCCGCCAACGCATGCCACCACAGCATCCGGGAGCTTGCCGCGCTTCTCGAGCATCTGCGCCTTGGTCTCGTTACCGATGACCGACTGGAACGTGCGGACAATGGTCGGGAAAGGATGGGGGCCAATAGCAGAGCCGATAATGTAATGCGTGTCCTCCAGATTGACAACCCAGGCGCGGAGGGCTTCGTTCACCGCATCACGGAGCGTGCGGCTGCCGGCCTCGACAGCGACAACCTTGGCACCGAGCAGCTTCATGCGGAAGACGTTGAGGGCCTGACGGCGAACGTCCTCGGCACCCATATAAACGGTGCACTCCATACCAAACTTGGCGCACACGGTGGCTGTGGCAACACCGTGCTGGCCGGCACCCGTCTCGGCGATGATCCTCTTCTTGCCGAGGCGGCGGGCAAGGAGAAGCTGGCCCAAAGCATTGTTGATCTTGTGCGATCCGGTGTGGTTGAGATCCTCCCGCTTCAACCAGATACTGGCGCCGCCGGCATACTCTGTCAATCGCTCTGCCTTGTGCAGCTGGCCAGGGCGGCCCATCCAGGGGTAATATGAGCGGTATTCCTCCCAGAAGGCAGGGTCGTCCTTGATCTTGTTGAAACCCTCCTCAAGTTCCGACAGGCAATCCATGAGGGACTCGGGGACATATTGTCCGCCAAACTCACCGAAGCGCTCTGGAATCTTGCCGTGCATGGCCGCCAGCTGGGCGACGAGATCATCGGTATCCTTGACCACGCCATCCACATGGACCTCGCCGTTGGTGTCCTTGGCCCCCGAGATGGCCTCGATGATGCCGACTTCGCGCGTAGCCTCCTCCTCAGGAGAGGTACTGCGACCGCAAAGATAAGAGCAGAAGTCCTGAACCGCCTTGCACTCCTCGCCCTTGTTCGCCTTCTGGAGGGTAGTAACGATCATACTGCCAACCACAACGCCATCGGCGAGCTGGGCGACGGACACAAAATGATCGCGGGTGCTGACACCGAACCCGACGGCTGCGGGCTTATCGCCACTGTACTTCTTGACTCTGGATAGGAGTTCGGGGAGGTTGGCGTTGAGCGTTCCCAGAGCGCCTGTCACGCCCTGTCGAGAGACGACGTAGATGAACGAGTCTGCCAGCTGGCAGAGGATGCGCATGCGAGCGTCTGAGGTAGCTGGTGCAATTAGGGGCACATAAGACAGCCTGGGGTTGGCAGTTGGTCAGCTCTAATCCGTGCAAAAAGGGGGCGCAGTCTGGAACTTACCCTCCACTTGTGCAGAACCTGCGGAAAGAGATGGCCTCCTCGGGCGGCAGATCAACGACAATGAAACCATTCACGCCGGCCTCTTTACAATCCTTCATAAGGCGCTCCTCGCCATAGCTCAGCAGCGGGTTGTAGTAGCCCATCAGTAGGATGGGAGCCCGGACGCCGAGTTTGCGGGCATCCCGGACCATCTGTAGAGTCGACTGGATGGTGACGCCATTCTCAAGCGCAATCTGCATTGGAGGAATTCCACGGTCAGTATCGGCGGCCACGCGTTTTCAATTCCATCCAGCAAGGAAACTCACGGTGTTGGCGGTTTGGATAGTCGGGCCGTCGGCAATGGGGTCGGTAAACGGCACGCCAAGCTCAATGATGTCGGCACCGCCCTTCTCCATGGAGAGAATGACATTGGGCGTGGCTTCGACCGTGGGGAAGCCGGCGGTAACATAGGTAACGAGCGCAGCCTGCAATGGCCGTCCTGTTAGCAAACATAATCGTGACAGTTCGTGGCGATGCTGGGCGCAGATGCGCGAGACGAGGACGAGATGGCGGGGCACAACGGCTTACCCGGTTCTGGGCCTTGCAGCGCTGGAATGTCTGCTTGATGGCCTCCATGATGGGCAATGGCGGTCAACTGGGCTTGTCGAAGCTCGGTGTCGTCACACAGCGAGAAAATGCAACAGGAAAGGTAGTTGGCGGGCTGAGAAACTTGAAGCCTTGAGAACCAGCCTGGTGTCGAGACGTTGGGTGCAAGAAGTTCAAATACTCTTGACAACCCCCGGGAGGCGAGGAGGGGCAGGGTCTTGAGTCACTCCAATTTTTGTTTGGGATCCAGGATGGGACCCCGCATTGCCACCACCAACAATGGCAAAGACCCGATCACGGCGGGGCATCCAACTGCGACACTGATGAACCTTGCAGCGCCGCCCGCAGCACGCCAACAAACGGCAACTTGTTGGAACCTGGAAGAGATATGGAGCCGGCTGCGGCGTGGTCCACGGCCGAGCACCTGCAGTAGTGTGGTACCCCATGGTCAGATTTAGTGGCCGAACAGGCCATCCATCGCAGTTCCTGGGAGAGTAAAAGCCGGCATCTGAAAGGGCTGAAGCACCGGCTGAGCCTCAAGAGTGCTTCCATCATCTTAAGTAAGCGGCGTTTCGAAAATGAAAAAAGTACCTACCGACACCTAATGCTCACAGGAAAGCCTGGAACGAGGAACCCTCCGGTTGAGTCGACAGAAGTCTGGCTGGCTCCTGACAAAGAGGCCCTTTTCCTCCCGATACACACGAGCCGCTTATCTGTCTCCGCAAGTCCATCAGTATGATGATGCATAGTGCATTTGCATCTTTGTTGTTTCCAATTTCCATATCCGCCCAGCCGCACACCAGAGTTTCCATTGTCCCTTGCCGGGAAAATGCAGGGGTAGTCGAGTGGGCGGACAGGGGGCTGATAAACGATTATCCAGGCGAGTGCAGCTGCAATGCAAGGCGACCAATTCGCATCACGAAACGGAAACGGGATACAGGCGCCGCAACGTCATAGCAAAATGAACGGGTATCTCTTTAATCTACCGGAAAAACAAAAAGAAAACGCAGTTCATTAAGCATCTATCCGTCTTATCCCAAACGAACCTATACTAAAAAACCAAAGAAAAACCCTAGCTAAACGGGTGAGTACTGCGGCGGCGGTTGGTCCATGGACTGATTCGAGCTACGGCGCGGGAGAGCAGACGGCCTCTAGCGGTCTGAGCCTTCCACCTCCGGATGACTGCTTTTCCTGGCGTGCGACGGCCACCGCGCCGGACTCGGTCTTCCCCTCCTCACGCTGCCCGCCGAGACGATGTCCCGCTCGACGTTGGAGTCGATGTCGCTGCTGCCGCTACTATTTCGAGAGACCGACTTCACGCCGTATTGCTCGCCGCCCTCGGCCCGCGTCTTCTCCTTCTGCGCCGAGGCCACCAGGGCCCGGACAACACCGATAAGGACGACAATGACGTACACCAATAGGAGGGCGGTCGAAATGAGCGCTTCCTGGACGAGGCCGTGCTCGAGCTTGGTGATGACCTGGTTGACGGCAGACGTGATCTCGTCGGTGGTGACGCTAGACGGGGAGGCCAGGAAGCTGGTGAGGTCGCTGTCGCCGTTGACACTATCATTGGCGCCCTGCGAGAAGATGGTGTTGGAAAAGAGCGGCAGGGTGACATGCGCGTTGTCGTGCACCCAGGTGAGGCCCTTCTGCACCGTCTCGATCTTCCTGGTAATGAGGCAGCCGACCAGGTTGCGCGCCGTGTTGAACAGGATGGTGTCCTTGAAGACGGCCGTGATCGCCTTGTCGATCTCCTCGTCGAAGGTGTTGAGCGTGTTGTTGACGGCCGTTGTGGCGTTGTTTACCCAGCCAAACACATCGCTGTTGATGTCGTCCTGGAGCTTGATGATGACGCCGTTCGCATCGTCGGCCCAGTCTGTCGACACTTGCTGGAGCGTCTGGACGACATCGCCGGCAAAGTCGCCCACCTGGTTGGCCAGTGCCGGCGCCTCCTTCTGGATGGACCGTAGGATGATGAACTGACAGAAGCAGGAGAAGAAGCCGGCAAAGGCAAGCGACAGAACAAAGAGCGCAGGCAGCGAGGTGCCGTACGCCACGGTCCACCGGAATAAGATGGACTTTTTGAGATCCCGGATGCCGAGTTTGGCGGACAGCCACAAGCCTATTCCGGACGTCATAGGCCGCGAAGAGAGGTAGACGATGTCCATGGCGTCGTAACCCCGCTCCATGAAGTCTCTAGACCGCTGCTTCTCCTTCCGCCAGCGCCGGATCTCGAGGTACCCCATGGCGACGATGGCCAGGATGGCCAGGATGGGGATGACGACCGAGAAGGCGATCTTGGCGTTCTTGACAATGTTGAAGAGAGTGCTGAAGAAGTCGTTGAGGAACGAGTTGTCGGAGCAGAAAGAGAGGGCCTGCTTCCTGGCGACAGGAAAGATGGACTCGTCAAACTTGTAGGAGCCGAAGCTGGCATTCACCTGTTCCTTGACAAAGTTGAAGGGGATGGCGATGGCGTTCTTGGTGAAGTTCTCGACCTGGTCGAACGTTGGGATCGTGGTATTGAGAGATACCAGGTCCTTGACCAGGTCGCCGCTGTCGATCTTGATGTTGTGAAGGTCGTCGAGATTGCTCGTGATGTCGATGGTGGGGATGTTGAGGTCAACGTTGAGGAAATTTGTCACCTTCTTGGGGATGTCGTTAAGGACGTTCTGTACGTCGGCGATGTTGTCGGAGATTTGGCCCGTGATGGTGTTGATGGCGTCGTTCATGACCTTGGTGGCTCCCTCGATCACCTTGACCGAGACATCCAAGCCACCATGGATCAGGGCTGCAGCCAGGCAGGCGAAAGTGCCAACGTACATGTTGATGATGAAGAAGATGAGGTTCTCAACGCCCGTCAAAATCATCATGAGGATCTGCACCATGCCCGAGACGGTCTTGGTGATGCCGTCGGATGCGAGCGAATTGACCCCGACCGAGAGATAGTGTGGCATGGAGGCCATGGCGCTCCCGATATCCTCGACCTTGGTGCATGCAGAAAGGGCCTTGACCTTGGCATCGCCGATGTTTTCGTCGAGGCTGCCCGTCAGGAGAATGACGCGGACGAGGACGAGGACCAGTAGGACGGTCCAACGATTGAACCAGAGCTGTGATAGTCTTGCCCGAAGGCCCAGGTAAGGAGTGACTGTGGGCGCAGTGTGGACGTGCGGTCGAAGCTGCGGTGCGGATGATCTGCTCTGTGACTCGTCCTGGAGGTCGAGGGTGTGCCAAATATTGGCGTTGAGTCTGGAAGGGACTGGGGGCACTGCCCCTGCCTTCTCGTTGTAGAACATGATGCGGTCCAATTAAGGTAGGTAGGTATCTTTGCAATAGGAGACCGTGAGCCGTGGAAGGGGTGTGAACTGTTGGCGTCTTGGATATCGTGCAAATTATGGTGTGATTACCGAATTAGGAACTTGTCGTTGGTGTTGTAGACCTGCTACTTTTATGCAGAAGAAAATGGAGGGGAGAAAGGAAAACGAAGGGAAAAGCACAATCTCCAGCACGAGAATGACCAGTGCGCCTTATTGATGCATGACTCTATGTGTGATGTATAACAATGAAAGATGAGAGGAAGGTGAAGCAGAACAACAATAGCAGAGAATAAACAACAATAGAGGCGAAGGTGGTTGAGGGAAGGCGGGGGGAGGCACGAATTAAAGGCAGGGCGGCCGGGAACAGGCGCAGGACCATGACTGCAACAATGAATTGATACAAAGATAGATTTTGAACAGCCTTTTCTTTGTTCGATCACTCAAAGCCAATACGTTAGCATCGGTCGCTCAGTCTAGCGCTCGTGTGCTAAGCGCCGGGCTCTCGACAGCCAGTCGTTTCTTCGTGCCAGGGTAGTGAGGCGGCTGCCCAAACGTCTTGGCACCGCTGGGCGGAGGCGACCAGCCAAATAGCCAAAATGACGCGTTGAGTTACCATTGATTTTCTCATGGCCTTCGCCGTTTCATTCGGTTGCGTTTGGGACGTTCGCTTCCGGTTCGCGGTCACTTGCGAGCTAAAACTGTGGTGATGGATTGATCGCACGGCATATCGAATGAGGCCTGCGATTTGACAGGCTCGATGAGCAGTCATGGCACCACCAGGACCATGATTTGGAGGAGCTATAGAGAATGAAGTGGTTGATGATGCAGAACTGAGAACTGTGGCCGCGACGTTCGCAAATCGCTGAGGTATTGCACAGTGTGCAACAGAAGATGCTCCGGACCCCACAGAGCACAGAGCCCCATATAGAGGTAGGTGCCTGCTGTATATACATGTACGTACCTAAGATTAGTGTAGAAACGCCAGGCCACGTCCACGCCCAACAACAGACGGGAGCGACACATCAACAGGTCAACAAATGGCCTGGGTTGCAATGTCCAACGTGTATGCGCACGCACTTGCGTAAGTCTCGCTGCTTGTCGCAGAAGCTGACCTGCTGCCAAAATGACTGGCTCCCAAGCGCCCAGCAAGGAATGGCGGGCTGCAACCCCACTCCCCCCACGGACCACAACGCCCTGCAAAGGGATCAATCTCTGCCCCAGACAACTCGACAGGGTTGAATCCGACCTTGGACTGCTGATCCTGACCAAGGCCACCGTTGTGACTTGTTAGTTGCTCGAATGACATCTTTTTGGTGATTTGGTTTGCGCCGCCAGGGAGCTTACTCATGCTGTAGTGTGAAGAAGCATCAATCGGAGAACCCCGGGCCTATAACTTAGGGTTGAGGCGAGTAGTTAACCCCAAACCGTTTCATTCAGCCAGTTTCCAGTTTCTAGACTCTGACTCTAGGGTATCGGCGGTTCAAATCTGGTGTTTATTGTAAGCCCAACGCCATCAACTCCCAGTTGAAATGGCCATCATTGAACGACCTTGCGCATTCAATGGATTGCTTAGCACAAAACAGTTGTGGCAAAACTGGGACACCGATTTTCCATTCAGGTAAGTGCAACGCAGAGGTTCAAATAAACAGGGTATTATCCTCCCCACCGCCTCGTCCTAGCATGCAAAACCTCCTTGCTCCTTTGGCTGGCTCACCCTGTTCTTTCCACTGTTGTTGTCTTCCTGCCCTTCCTTTCCCATCCATCATCTGGGTAATTGTCCGAAACAAAATGCTCTGGCCGTTTTGCAGAACCCAAAGTCATATTGAGGGCTTCCCACTGGAGGTCTGCTGCCGAGGTGTTGCGCGCTGCTTCCTTGTTCTTGCGTTGTGCTCTCTTTGCCTTGAGCAAACGGAAGGGGCTGAAGAGTTCGGAAATGCTCTGCTGGAAGTTTCTTGGGGGTCCCCGATGGCATCTTGAGCAGCTTGAGTGAAGATTCCCTGATATGCTGAGCGCACTGTCCATATTCCGTCTTGGCTTCGGTTGAGGAAATTTCCAATTTGTTCGAAGTTGATTCCTTGTATGCCAAAGACTGTGATTAGAACCGGCGGTGCCGTGGAGCGGCATATGTCGGGTGGATATCGCGGCGATATATGAAGGTGGATAGGTTCTAAAGAATTCCCACCAGAGGCAAAAGTTCAAGTTTTCGCTGGCTCTATGACAACAAGCGTCGATAATGCCGGATTACATCACGATACTAAATATATGTCTATAGAAATGAGCACAATGATTCCACGACAATGCGAATAAGAGCGCGCGGCCTCCTTCGGGTAATCAAGCTCCGCATGTGAGGCTGGCCCAACTGACAACGCCGCAATCCCATAAATGAGACCGTCATGGCTTAGCTTGGCTTGTGGTTGGCAACCTCCACTAAAGTCACCAGAGATTCGAGTGGGCCTTGTGCGCGGCCACTCACTAAATAGCGACTTGGCATCATGAAGGCTTCATCTCTTATGCAAAGCATTGCCCTCCGCGGCCCCAGTCCCTCAAGACTCAAACACTCCCTTTCTCCAACGTTCCGGCGCCGGCACTGCAGGCATGGTCTCTATAGACTTCCTTGTCTGGCGCAAATGCAAAGACCCCTGCCTCAACAGCCAGGCAAAGGTTCCAGGGGCGCAATCCGCCGTTCCATTTTCGGGCTGATCCCATAAAGTCCCGAGCATGATATCTTCGGTCAACCCCTTGCCGTGTACCACTTTCTGCATGCTGCTTTTTGTGAGCAGCCGCCAGACCAACGTCGAGGCTTCCGCATATTCTGGCGCGGATTGATCCGAGTCCAGTGGCAGAGCGAGGAGATCAAACAACTTCTTGCCGTCAAACCCAACCATCGACTCTGCTCCCCAGTTCTCGTCGATGACGCGGAAGGTGAGAATATTGTTCTCCCAGTAATCGGCACAAGAGAAACCGTCGCCGGCATCGTCCAGGAATGTCAACCGGTTCCAGCACACAACCTGGGCGACGTACTCAAAGACAGTCTTGCTATCAACCTTCCAGTTCCAGTTGAAGTTGGCTTCTTTGCTCTCGTCAAAAGACAGAGTGGTGGCCCACTGAAGTAGTGGGTGCTCAACGATACCGCTGTAGTTGGTGCGGCCTTTCCACACGTGCAGAAAGAGTTCGTGCCTGGTCGGGCCGGTCAGTCAGTGGGTGATCAACCATCAAACCCGATAGATGGAGAAATCGGGGACTGCTTACCAGCGTTTGATGAATGGGTCGCCCTTTCGCGAAGCAACAAAATGGTTTCCGATCACTTGCCCGTACATCACTGGAACACTGACGTTGAACGGAGAAGTCTCGTCTACGAGGGTGTCCCAGCAGACACGATCAAGATGGCGGATTAGCAAGATGCCCACGTCCATAAAGACGCCACCGTGCAAATAGAGCGTGGCTCCGCGGATGAAGTCGGCCGAGTGCGGCCCAACGTACGGACCATCCATGGTGCCGTTCACAAATGTCTCGGGGAGAGACTCGGGCGGGATGAACTTGAGTGCGTAGTTCGGGCTATCCGGGAGAGTGTCGAGAACCCGTACCGTCCAGGAAGGCCCTAGGAGTCGCACCCAGTTGGTCACGTTCCGTTTGCACCATCCCGGCATCGAAGCGAGACCTTTGTCCCAGAAAGCCCAGACATTCTTCTCGGCTGTGACCGGGGTGAAGAGGCCCAAAGAAGCGAGAATCTCGTCGTCGCTCCGAGCGTCTGTGACTACGACATACTCGAGCTGTGCTTGATGCTCGGGCGGAATGGAAACCGGAAAAGAGGGAGACGCGGAAGTCATGATATAAACTGCAGTCCCTGTTGTGATGGTGATGAGGTCGGTGTGAAACCTTGGAGTTTGAGATGGGGCTATGCCTGTTATGGGGTGATGACGGAGAATGGTAAGGCTTATATAGCCTCAGTCTGGTCGTCTCTTCTGATCTGGTCAGCGGGGTTGATCGACATCGAAGGGTTCTGGGTCAGCACAATATTCGGGTTTCACCCAAGTGCCGTGCATATTGAGTCCCATGCGAAGACACGGGGCAGTAAGCACAGCTTGCCGTTCGCTTACCTGAGCTAAAGGTGCAGCGTCCAATAATTACAAATATACATCGAATACGCAATAAATACGCATTGATTGTGAATTCTCAGGGGAAACGATTGGTAGAATACAGAGAGCAGATCTTTTGGTTGTGAGCTTGAGTGAAGTTCCTTCGTCCTCGTACGCCAGGCAGGACTAAGATTTTTTGAACACCAATCAGCAGATGAAACATTGCCTCAAACTCGATGGAGAGTCGAATGTGACTTTCAATATCAGGAGGCCAAGAACGGGCAACACGAGACAAACACGAGCCTGAACAATGCACTGAGCGAACGGTCGGCGGATAAGAAGACATCTTCTCGACTAATACAACCACTCCTGGGGTATGCAATTTCCTCCTTTCTTTGGACGCCGCAACTCCTTAATAATACGCATGTCAAATGAAACCGGTTACCTATCAGACGCCTGAAACCGCATTCCACGGAGTGCTACTTGCGATGATTGCCCCCCTGTCGTGGCTGGCTGCCATAAGCTCTCCTGCCTTGGGGCTTCTTGTCTCGGCCCAGCCCTGCTGACAGCGTGATGTCGACCCTGGGCGGCGTGGCGAAGCCAAAGCCCTTTCCGCATGGTTAGCTAAAATTTCATGATAGCGTTGTGACCAGCAGATGTTCTCACCTTGGCCACCTTCACCAGGTCAAGCTTGTTCACATCAAATACACTCCGAAGGCTGTGGGAGGCGTATGCATGGAGGTAGGAGCGGTAGCCGTCCTTGGCGCTCTGATTCAGATAATAGTTGCTCCCAATGAGTTTCTCCAGCTGGGACTGCACATTGAGGATCTTGTTTTTGGGAAAGTCGTACTCGACCACGGGAACCTTGGCAGCTTTAAGGTGGGCGAGGAATCCAAGCTCGCTCGGCTGCAAGAAGAGCAGAGACCGACCCTTAGTGTTGTTGCCTCTCGCTGTCCGACCGACACGGTGAATGTAGTCACGCGGGTCATCAGGCGGGTCGAACTGGACGATCCAGTCCACTTGGGGAATGTCGAGGCCACGGGCAGCAACGTCGGTGCAAATCAGAGTGCCCTGCGTGGCGTTGCAGAACTCGAAGAAGGTGTTGGTGCGCTTCTGCTGCTTTTGCTTGCCGTGGAGATCGAGGACTTGCAGATCAATGTACTGCAGTAGTTCGCTGTAGTATTTGACCGAGTTGCACGAAGAGAAGAAGACAATGATCTTCTTCTTGGCCATCTTCTTGAGAAACGAAAAGAGCAGAAGAAACCGCTTGTCTGCATCGACGACGACGTACCCCTGATCGAGCCCTTCGACTGTGCTGAATTGCTTCTCCTCGTCGACGTTGATGTAAAGTGGTCCAGGACGGAGCGAGATCCGAGCGAGGTCCTCAACTTTGGTCGTCTGGGTAGCGGAGAAGAGCATGGTCTGGCGGTCTTCCTTGGGGAGGATTTTGACGATCTGGCGCATCTCATCCTCGAACCCGATCTCCAATATCCGGTCCGCCTCGTCGATGATCAGCGATTTAAGGTTCTTGAACACGAACGGCGTGTTTTGAAGGTCTGCGTGCAGTGTTGTCAGCACGTGCCAATGTATCGCAAGAGAAATCTTGGGAGTGAAGGCTTACGATCCAGCAACCTCCCGGGTGTGGCGATGAGGAGGTTTACACCTTTGCCCAATTTCTCAACCTCCGCCCTGCGATTGGCACCTCCGATAACTACCCCGTCTAACGAATCAAGTTAGTTTCAAGCGAAAGACATATACTTCCCAGGCTTGACATGGCCACACTCACAAGTCTGAGAATGGTTCTTCATCAGCTCGCGCGCAACGCCGAAGATCTGCAGAGCCAGCTCGCGTGTGGGCGTAACGACGATAGCGCCTGTTCCATTCCTTGGCTTGAATCGCAGCGAACTGAGCATCTCAATAGCGGGGATGAGGAAGGCAAGAGTTTTTCCAGACCCTGTCTTCGCCGCGCCCAGCACATCTTTGCCCGCAAGAAGCGGCGGAATTCCTCGTCGTTGAATCTCGGTCATCTTTGTGAATCCCATCTCGCCAATCGCGTTCATAGTTTTCTCAGAGAGGTTGAGTTCGGAGAACGCCTGGGCATTGGTTGACACGGACGGCGGGAGCAAGGAGCCGTCGCCCTTGAGAACGTCGGCCAATTCCGCCAATCCATCCTGCTTCTCTAAAGCCTCACCATCCTTCTCAATCTTCTCCTCCCCAGAGTCGTCGTCATCGGAGCTGGCACCATCGGCCTCGAGCTTCTGGGTGTCGATCTCTCGCGCGTTCTCGCTGTCGCTCTCGGCGTCGCTCTCTTCTGGGGTTGGAGCCCTCTTCAACTTTTTGGATTTCGCTGGCGCAGCGACAGCTGCTTCGGGCTTTGTGCCCTTGCCGTCCTTGAACTTCCTCTTTTTGCTGAGATCGGAAGCCATCTTGTTGGTTGTGCACGACAGTCTCAATCGGATCACTGATCTTGCGGATTTTTTTTTCCACTGGGCCGCTTATCGGGAGGTGATAGCGGATGGTGGGGGCTGGCGTGGCAGGCCACTGGTCTTGGCAGGCCAGATATCCGGGGACCCGGTGAAATGTTTTACCATCTTCCGGTTTGGGGGGGAGGGGAGGCTGCTCTCTTCATTACGTAAGCTTCTTTCGAGAGTCTTGGCTTCGCATCCGGCAACCTGGGAAGTGGAAATTGCATTCAGCGGCAAGGGAATTGCAATCTCGCGAACTGCCTCGGAACCCAAAATCTCCGAGCTCCTCCGACCTCGCTGACACCAGTGCGCTGAGACAGTAGCATCGCCTACGCTGCTTTTCATTAATTGGACATCTTGTTCGATGCGGCTCGAATGAGGACTCGGCCCCAAGCGCCGGGTTGCGCTGCTCGTGTTCCATCCAAGTCCTTCGTTGCCGTGAGCGTGAGCGTGAGCGTGAGCGCGAGCGCGGTCCCTACCTTCTCTAATCGGTCACCACTCGAACGTCAGCTCTCAGGTGCCGTTGCCATGCTCGCTGTGCCATTGCTGCGAAGCAGCTTTCCGGGGTCCTTTGGCCCAGGGTCCGGGTTTCACTTGTTGTGGTAATCAATTTCCTGCCGTGCCTGACGTTCCGCCAAGTGGTCAGCCCGTGTTGCGTTGCGCAGTTCCTTCGTCCCCAAGACAGCAAGTTCCCCTCTCGCAAGGTTGTATCAAGGCACACCTCCGGCAGCGCCGCAACCCTCCTCTCCCGCCGAATGAACTCGTCCGATCCGACCCTCAGAGCTGGGTTCGGCTCCGCATTCGCTTCCTACCGAGGCCGGGACCGATATTCGGCTACTGCTACACCGTGGGCACTGCATTTGTCTGGCGGCTGCTGTACAATTTGTCCATGATTAAAAATAGCCATCTGTCAAACCTCATTGCATGTTCGACATCTTGGTCATGGGCTGTTTCCGTTCTGAGTATCCCGGACTCTCACAGCAATGGAGAGGACCCCCCTGGGTCGTGTTGGTTGAATGCTACTTCTCAAAGGAGTAACGTTGGTCTCGACCACGCAGACAAGTGTCAGCGACCTTCAAGAACGCTTTTTTTTTTTTTCAAAACCTCGGGTTACTGGGAGGCCACCGGCTTATCCCAGGAGCTGGAAGCTTGACGGTTGTGAAGGAGGCCGTTTCGATGTGCCGACTGTCTCCTGTTGGATCTAGTTCCCGCGCCTCCCCCTTCCCGAGTCTTGGGGGGAGGCAACCTGACATGACGGCTCCCTTTCTCTTGCGCCCTGGTTGGTATCCTCCGAAGCACGGACACGGCCCAGCCCGAGCTATGTAGTATCGTTGGAGTCACGGGCTACGCTTCATTGGTGAGACTTGGATGGCAAGGCAGCACGGAGCTGCATGCCAGGGCTGTGAGATGAGACTGTTCAGGCGAGCGGTCATTTATTTCTTGCTCGACTCCGAAGCCTGCGCCCCGGCGGCAATCTCGACGTCATTCTCACTCGCCGAAGGATGGTGGCAAGGTTGGAGGGCCTAGCCCTGCGGCAATCTATAGCCGTGGCTTCACCAGGCATTTAGATGGTGGTCTGGGGGGTCATGGTGGTCAAGGAAGGAAGGTGCGGAAGGAGACGAGAAGACATAAAAGCCAGCAACTTGCTCGTCCTGAGTCTCTAGTCGACAACAGCCCTCTCAAGCATCCAGGTGTTGAAAGTCGACATAACCCTGAAACTCCGCAAAACGTTCTCCCTCCATTGCGTGTTAGAACTCACCATGAAGCTCATCGCCGTTTTCACATGTCTCTTGGGTGCTGCTGCGGCGCTCCAACCCGCTGCGCGCGGAGAACAGGCAGACCACCTGCGCAAGCGGGCTCCAAGGCCCAGAGTCATCGGCGTTGAAATGCGCGCTCCGAGCGGATCTTCCCTCGCCGAGTACAGTACCTCCACCAGCAAGCCTACCCAGCTGCGCTCCAAGGCCACGCTCGTGAAGATGCCAAGCTCGCAACGGCGCAGGCAGCTCCAAGCCGCCGACTTCTTCGAGTGCACGAACCCAGTAAGGAGCCACCAGCCATGCCATGCTCTTGAACTCCGGCCTGAAGCTCACCACTCCACAGAACCCAAGCCCCGCCACGGCCGATTGCAAGGTCATCGTCAACCAGGTCCTCTCCACCGATGACGAGATCATCATCGCGCCAAACTCGTGTCTCACCTTCTCCTACAGGACGTGCCAGGCCTTCTTCTGCTCGCTCTGCGAGACATTGAGCACCACGACCCAGTTCATTGGCAGCCAGCTCGACACGGTCGATGCTCTGTGTGTCGAAAACGGACAGGCCGGTACCATTGTAGGCGAGGACGCACCGCAGTGGGATGCTGGGTTCACCTATAGGGGACGGGGGCTGCCGACGTTTGATGTTTGCTGAGTGCAAGTGTCCGGTAGCAGCTCGATGCCTGTAGCTTGGATGGCCCTTCCCACCTTGGGACTGGTTTGGTTGTGACTGTTGTTTTGTTGTTGGGCAAGTGGCAGGCAAGGTACAGGAGCAAATTTTCCGAGTTGCTATTTCAAGTTGATGTCAGCATACCAAGTCTTTTACTGTTTTGGAATTTTTCTTAACATACTTATTTGAAGATCATAAGAATGGATTATCAGAATCTTTGAGTCCTCTCATATCTTTCATCTTTATCATCTCCCCATACGAACGCAACACGTCGTCAACTTTCACGATCAACCGAGAGTATCTTATCTATTACCTCCAGTGAAATTGTTGTTCTTTTAGCTGAGTGGATATTTCAGTTCCAAGGCGTCGGAAATCGCATAAGAGCTAGCCAGCCGTCCCTGGCCAATCCACCATAGCCTAATCCAATTTAACCTACGGTATATCTCTGGTACTACATGACTTGGTGGTGGTAGATTGTATTATGTAGGGGAGTCAAAGTTGGTCAGCGATCCAAATCGCCAGAGACAACAGAAAGCGAAGCACGGTCCAAAGAACACGTACCAGCGTCAACCCAGGGTTCAGTGCGGCTTGTTCGGGAGGTCATTCTCCATCGAGAAAGCAATATACATCAGCGCTGGAAGTTTCAAGCGACAATAGAAAAACGGGCATGACTCAAACGCATACCGAGGAGTTAGAACAGCTACTGCCATATCGTTACCACCTGCCGCCTAGATGAAGTGGCCGAAAACGACGGAGCCGAAGGCGTTAGCGAGGCAGAGGATCAGGTATCCGACTATCCTGGCACCGTTCTATGCAAATTAAGCTCGCGCCATAACGACGATGATGTCGTTTACTGTCTTGTAGTTGTTACATCGCTTCGTTTTAGCCATAAACTCTTACCCATCCTCGGCAAAAATGAGATTGAAATGTTTACCGTGGCTCTCCGTGGTATCTGAGGTTGCGAAACGCATTGTTAGGACCAATCATCTGCGCCGGACGGGAATAAGAAGCGTACAGTTTGAGACGAGCTTGAAGACTTCCTTGATCATAATTATTAGGTATAATTTTATCTTGTCTTTCGGCAGCATCAAAAACATCTCTCCGTAGAGGTTGTCAAGGTTGACGACGAGATAAGCGGATAACATTTTAAAAATTTCTTCTCTTGCAATTGTCTGTAGTATATCCCAGTGTCTATTATGCCGTTACGATGTCATCCAGGCAATAGGATGCTATTTGCTGCGATTTGTCTCGGCGGTTTGATCCCGATAATAGTAGAAAATTCCATTTTCACCTACATACACAGAAAGGCCGGCGACCACAGCAAGACCCACAGGGCTAGTGGCAAATGTTGAGAGAAAACCCGGGGAAGTATAATTGGGTCAGGACTAAGAGTAAGCTTGGAGCAGAAGAGGATTGGAGCTAAAGATCACCAGACGCCTACGAGGCTTCAATAGTTAAATTATAGGACCTGGAGAGGCAACGTATTTCAACCCTTTTTATCTTTCTCCCGACTTGCCCTCGCTAACGGCTAGCCGGTATGACATCCATATCATGTTTCTTTCGACATTGCGTGTCTGGCAATATTTGGGGACGTCCATAGACACAGATGAAAGTGTGGCTGGCGGATGATGATCACAGGGCGCCAGTTAGGTCGAGTGGATTAAGCTATAAGCCTCTACTAGCTTTGCAAACGTTAGGCAAACAACTTTTGACCACCCGCCAAAGAGTTTGCTAAAACTGGTGTTTCTGGTAGTTCAATACGCCGTCAGAGTTTACCTACCAGTGTCAAGTAATCACCAGCCATTATCACCTTGGCTGACTGGGTAAAGTAGGTTACCTCCGGCCTAAATTATAGCAGACATCCCACTCCGGACCTATCCGACATAATGATGCCGAGAACGGCGGTACCGCCCGAATCCTAATCGGTGAAAGCAATGAAGGTGTCATACTTTGCATGGCGTTCTCTCAACTCCTCGAAGTTTGGGGCGTCCGTAAATCATTAGCGTTGATTGCCTTCAGTTTCTTGTCCAGCATCATGAAAATATCGAATTTCTTGAATCCTAAATTTCTGCAAGCTCCTCACCTTCAATTGACTTAGGGGCTGCAGTGTCGATTACATTTTATGGCGGACCTGGCTGATGTCAGCCTGTCAACTCATTACCCTGTGTCCATGTCTGAACGGAGATCAGTCTCGGATCATTTGACTCGCCCTGGAATTTAGCCATTCAACCCCTGAGGATGATACCAATCGCTCGGTTGTGGTTAGAACTAGACAGCCGGCTGCACAAATTAGATCCCCAAAGTCTCACCCATAAAAACGGTACCTTCGCGTACCTTGCCATTGCGGCGGCCCGCGGATATTCAACGCCCGTCAGGACAACCGTTTTGAACGGCTCTGGTATCGTACGGGGGCGCCATCGAAGTCGGCGAAGGCGAAGACGGTTCGGAGCCCAGCCGGAGAGCCCGAGAAGTGCTGAGTTGGACTTGTGATCAAGGGATGGCGCGTGGTTCGACAAATCCTTTTCTAGGTATGATATCCTGTCTCAGGCCGAGAACGATAGTATGGTTCTATAAATCTGCCCGCTAGATAAAGACAGCCTACCTTTGTAGCCTAGAGATTTCAATGCCTTTGCTGGACAATATGGACGTCGCGTGACTCCGCAAGTCCGCAAGCAAGCCTTTGTAACATAAGAATACACATTGATCATTGCGTTCTCTGAAGGAGATAGCGACAGCGGTGTGAATGAGAGACAGGATTGGATGCTTGTCTTGCATCGTGGAGAATCGCTTGGAATAGATGATGACGGGGGCCACAATTACACTTTGCGAGTTATTCAAAGAGATTTCAGGATAAGATGATGGAACAACTAGTTAGCCAATTAAGGGCTATTTCAAACTGGACCAGTGTCCAGGCTACCACTATTCAATTGACTTCTTGCTGGGCTGATGAAACCTTAGTAGGGGCCATTGACGGCCCAGATCCCGAGTTGGACCCTAATGGTGGAATAGCCCTTGCCGTGCCGCAACTAGCCGTCTCAGGAGAAGCGATGCCATAATGAGTCGCCGAGCAAAAGGACGGACGTTGCATCTCACACGAGAAAATCGAGAATAATAAGGAGTAGAGTATTAGTAATATGTGTAATCATATGTAGAGGCCACTGTGCGACATAATTCGCCCGGTCGTCTGGTATTATATGCAGACTCCTGCCTACCATAGCAGCACAGATCAGGCAATTGGACAACAGGAGTGTGCAGCCACAAGTCCCGCCATCTGCTGTCGGTTTGCCAGACGCGGGTTACCGATGGTTTCACCCCACTCTGGCCTAACTAAACAACTTGGAAAGAACAAAATGTACATACGAGGGGCCCTTCGATCAGGGGCTTGCATTCGCTTTGCTGGTCACCTGAGCTCCAGGCCCGCTTGGCGCTTGATCGATAGCGGCCGAAGACACGGAGCTGGAAAGGCTGCTGGGGACTTGGGGCGAGTGCCGAGACTGACCTGGTGATTCTTGCATGTCCATTGTCCAGCATCGGCTAACAGCGCGACTCGCCTTCCGACTTCAGCCGGAGAGGTGCACGGTCCAGGCCCACCGTATGAACTGAGAAATCCATTCAAATTGAGACATTTGTCGCGGCGACTGACGAAGCGACGGTCTTGGCCGCTTATTAGGTAGGCGGTGCTTGATCGGCCACGCAGTCAAACCACTTCGGGCTCATACCTCTGGGACAAGATGCGGTCAGCGCATAGATAGGGTCAAGTTTGGGAGAACGAGGTGGCGGTCTGCCGAGGCTCCAGCTGTCCTGCCCTGCCGCTGCAAGAAAACCCATCGCATCACACGCAAGCCTGAGGTCCCACATTTGATATCCGTTCGGGTCCATCCGGGGGGGGGTGGGGGTTGGCTGGGCGGTGTCATGGTGGGCATGGAGTTGAGCTTGGCTCTTGCTCACTAAAATGCGGGGCCGGCCCGCCCAAGATGCCGCCCTATGCCGCCCTGGGAATTCCGATCCGATTGCAGCAGCTCAGGATCTTGTGCAACTGTTCCAGGTTACGAGTTCAAACTGGGTTTTCTTTCTCGCTGCCTCTCAGACAGACAGCTTTGGAGTCTACTTCTACGCACCTCTTCTCCGACAGGAAGTCTGCGGTTTTCCCCGCCTGTGTCCCGCTGCGTCGTCGACCACGACAGCAGTCGAAGGCACCCCAGCACCCCCAATAAGCATCCGCCACTACGCTTCCCCTAGCCAGTCCCTTATAGCCACCAGAGCATCACGACAGCGCACGCGATCAACTGCCGCGAACCTCCCGCACCGACAACCTCGACTTCGCGCCGCCTTTCAGACCCAATTAGGCCGCTACATGTCTCGACCATCTATCCTGCCCTCTTCCGCCTCTAGATCGTTGCTGCAACGGCTATCGCTTAGCAGAGATGGCTCCAAAGATTAACGGCCTCGGCATCATGCCCGAGGACACGCGCATTTGCGTCGTGATGGTCGGTCTCCCGGCCCGGGGCAAAAGCTACATCGCCCAGAGAGGTGAGGTTGCCCCCCTTTGTGCCCCCCGTTTGCAGCTTTCCCACTTGACATTCGCTGACAATGTCCCCTGTTTCCAGCCCAGCGATATTTGAAATGGCTCTCGATTCCCGCAGCGACCTTCAACGTGGGTAACTACCGTCGCGAAAACGCGCCCCATCCCTCGGCCGACTTCTTCAATACCAATAATGTCGAAGGCGAACGCAAGCGCCGCGCCGCTGCCGATGCCGCCGTAGCAGATATGCTCAAGTGGTTCAAGTCTGGGGGGGTTGTGGCAATATTCGATGCGACCAACAGCACCAAAGAGCGCCGGAAATGGGTTCTCGACCGGATCAGCAGTGAGGGCATCGAGGTTATCTTCGTCGAGTCCAAGTGCGACGACGAGGAGCTTATCATGGCCAATATCCGCGACGTCAAGACCACATCCCCCGACTACGTTGGGCAGGATCCTGAAACGGCCGCCCTGGACTTCCGCGAGCGCATCCGTAACTACGAGAAGCTGTATAAATCCATCAATGACGACGGCGACGAGGACCACTTGACCTATCTCAAGATCATGAACGTTGGTAAGAAGGTCTTCATCAATCGCATCCAGGATTACCTGCAGAGCCGCGTTGTGTACTTCCTCATGAACCTACACATCCGCCCGCGCTCCGTCTGGCTATCTCGTGTAAGGTTCCTTATCTAGCGTTTTTGATGCCTTATTCCTGTCGTTATGCTGACCACTGTTAGCACGGCGAGTCGATGCTTAACTTGGAGGGCCGCATTGGGGGTGATGCGACGCTTTCTCACCGCGGCGAGGAATATGCGCTCAAACTTCCCGAGTTGGTTCGCGAGTCAGTCGGTGTAAGTGCCATCCTCATATCTCACTTGTCGTTACGTTACGTGTGCCAAGCCGGGACACTCAACCCCCCTGGTCTTTTTGGTTTTCAACGTGCCGGCGTGCCGTTCCCCCTGCATGGCTGGACTGGACTAATAAGTCACGCGGCGCAGAGCGACCGGCCATTGACGGTCTGGACCTCGACACTGAAACGGACCATCGCCACGGCACGCCACCTGCCCAAGCATTACAACCAGCTGCAGTGGAAGGCGCTGGACGAGCTTGACGCCGGAGTATGCGACGGCATGACGTACCAGGAGATTGCCGACCAGTACCCAGAGGACTTCCAGGCGCGCGATGAGGACAAATACAACTACCGCTACCGCGGCGGCGAGAGTTACCGCGACGTAGTGATCCGCCTCGAGCCCATCATCATGGAGCTCGAGCGCAGCGAGGACATCCTCATCATCTCGCACCAGGCCGTCATCCGCTGCATCTACGCCTACTTCATGCAAAAAACCCAGGAGGAGAGCCCTTGGGTGCCCGTGCCGCTACACACTCTCATGAAACTAACGCCGCGGGCTTACGGCACCGAGCTCCAGACATACCGTGCCAACATCAAGGCCGTCAGCACCTGGCGCGGCAAGGGTAGTACCGCGAAACACGAGGACCCGGCTCCGGAGGGCGGTATCTGAGTGCAAAGCCCCAGTGGAAGGAAGATTGGGTTGACTCTTTCCGCCACTGTTTTTCTTTCAGCATATATAGACGTTGCTCCTTTTCTTTGGAACTTCAGCGGGCGTATTGCACTGTTCAGAGAAGCGTGCTACATTCCTACGTACGTTTTTTTTTTTTTTTTTTTTGGGGGGGGGGGGGGGGGTTTAATAAAGTTAAAATTTTTAAGGGTTAACAATGTTGGGGGAAAACCCCAC
>JAMAKP010000065.1:98395-116882 GCA_023628455.1 Chaetomiaceae sp. B2702
GCCCGCGGGGCCCCCCCCCCCCCCTCACCACTTGAAAAGTTTTCAGGGTTACAAATGTTGGGGGAACACCCCTCGGCTTGGAGTTTTGATGGTTGGGCGCCAGGCGGGCTCTGGGCACTTCGTTTGGCGTCTGAGCTTGAAAATGGACGTTGAACCCGGAAGACAACTCATACAATCCCTGTGAATAGTTGGATGGATTAGATGGAAAATGGAAAATGAAAAACCAAACCTTGAATGACTTGGGCCTAGCGATGAGATCAGCTGGCTCGAAATATATGAAACACGCATCATGATGAACAAGAAAGAACTAGGCCACCATCTCAGGCGGTATGGTCTAGGAATTGCCGCAGTCACTGGAGGATATCAGCTCTTTAGTTCGCCCTCACGAGGCGGAAGCAGATAGGAGGCCCGGTGGGAATAATGCGAAATCATAGAGTAGCCATCAAGACAGGATCACAATCATCGAACTGCGGTGTGCTGGGTAGGTACATAGTTCGTAACAGAGACGCCCTGGACTTAGACTTTTGCTACCTTATTGTCAAGCAACGAATCTTGGAGTTGATCATTGCAGGCTACGTGCCCGCCTAATATGTCTTCCATTCCGTTGACCACTCACCCACATTGACAGGTGCCCTTCCAAACACACACCTCCTTGACGGCAAATGGCATCCATATCAACATGAAACGCAACAATATCAGTAATGCTGGCGAGCAACGAACTGCATCTTGGCCTGGCCAACGTCAAAAACGACCAAGGCGTTCTGCATAAACGCGTCGCCAAGAATATACGGGCCAGAACCTCCATCAGAAATGGCAGTCATACATAACCCAGTCGACGGGTCTACCAAAGTGCGGTAGAGTAGATCGACAGGGTTGATGTTGAACTTGACACCGTCCATCACCACGGCGACCTGAGGCACAGTGGCATCGCACGAGGTGAAGTAGGCGCCATACATCCACATGTATACGGCCGGCGGATCAAAAGCCGCATTGATGGCGTCCGCAAGATCTGTGACGGTAAGTCCCTGTACATGCAGACTCGAGGGTAAATGAGACACTTACTCGACGGAAGATAGTTGAGTGTCGTTCCACTATCCACAATGTACGGGATTTTTTTGGTGTTGATGGTCTGGTCATAGTACCAACCATCCGGGATAACGGTGTAGAAGGAGTACTGGTAGGCGGTCTCAGGAATGGAGATCACGGTGGTCTATCGTGTTGTCAGCGTCATCTCGCTCTGTTCACAGCCTTCCCGGGAATCTCACAATGACCATGTCCAGTGTCGCAGTCCGGCTGAAATCCAAACCGCTAGCAGGGGCAATTCCACCAAAAGCAAGCATTCCACTGGATGCATTGCGATCAATGGCAATGCTGAAGACGGGATTGACCAGGCCCTGATTTACCATACTGGTGAATAGAGGCGAATACTGCACCTGGTTACCAAAGTCATGATCCGAGCCATCGCCGAGGTAGGCATTGGTGAGGGCTGGAAATGCAAGGCCCATCAGGCCACTGGTTCGGTTGTTACCGTACCAGTATGCGGTATTCGCCAAGCAGACTTGCTGGCGTTTGACTGTGATGTTGCCGATCGAGACGTCCGAAAAACCCATGGGGCCGGTGACAATCTCGCCGTCGCCATATTGGATGAACATGTGTGTCTCCGGATTGGTGAGGCCGTACTGAAATGTCTCTGGATACGTCTCGCCAAAGCCGCATATCTCCTGGGGAAGGAATTGGCCCGAGTAGTCAATGCAGTGGAAGTTCTTCTGAGCGACCCAGGTATCGGAGCTTCCTGTGTCAATAATCAACGACATTTGATGTCCGTTGAAGAGAGCCTCCACAGCATACTGGGTGCCGTATGCCGAGGTGGTGGTGATATTCTCATAGCCGAAGCCTCCAACGAGTCGTTGATGCACACCAAGGATTGCGACAGCAGACCTAGGGTTGACCTTGGACTGGCCAGTATGGACTGGATGCATCTGCTGGATATGCTGGCCTGCCGTCTTTGTGAATTTTGCTGAAGACCACGGATGGGTTGCTTTAGCCATCATGTAACTGATGCCAGGCGGCGCGTCGTTCAAAGCTGCGGCATGGCGCTGGGTGGCCAGACCTGTCATCGCAAACGCGGCGGCGAGAGTGCCGCAGAGGACAAACCCAGTGTTCACCATTTTTGGATGATAGTCACAAGGTTTTAGGACGGTAGGAAGGATGGTGTGTTGGGTGACAAATGCAAGATTTGTGAACTGACGACGGTAAAGGGTGGATGCCGCGGACAAGTCGGCGGTGGAAGAAAAATCGAAAAATCGAAGATGCTGGGATGATGGACGGAAGCTGAGAGCAGGGAGGGCTGGAAACGCGGTAGATTTCAACAAAGTTGGGAAGTTGAGTTTGTTCGGGCCAAATCCACGTGCGAGTGTGCCTGCCGAGTTATACACAATGGAAAGTTATACACAATGGAAGGAGCCGTCCTTGATATATCCCGGGCTCTGCGGAGGAACGGGCCTTCTGGGTAACAGCCACCTGCCCCATTGTATCGCTCAAGGAAAGTACGACGGGATCCAGCAGACCTCTGAGTCACGGCAGTCTCGCAAGGTGTCTTACTTTCCGGGTCATCAAAGATACCAGGAACCCAAGGATTTGCATGTTCAAATTAATCCCATGCTCAGATTTGCCGGACGGGCTCTTGAAAAGCGAGGGATGCCGGTTTCTGGGCATGCTGTGTTTGCCTTTGATAATCCTTGGCCTGACGGGAAGGAACGGGTTTGGTCAATGGCCGCCGGAAAAATGTCACCATCGACATCAGGCCATCAGCTGCTGACGCGGAATGGAAAGACCGGATGTTGCACCGTCTAATTTTGAGTGTCTGGATAGAGTAGTATCTTGACTTGATGCGTTTAGCTATTTGCTCGAGCTTGAAGGAAGTCTTAGAGGACTTGAAATCCTGTAATTTAATGTGACTTCATCACTCAAAGATTTGGCTCGCGGTGCTCGATTAAAGAGCAGCTTCGAACCTCGAAACTTTCACGGCTCAATTTTATGGAAACTCCCTAATCTCAAACATTGTGGCAGGAGCCTAACCTGCCTTAAAACATGGTGCACTTTGTCGGGAATACAACAGGGGAACCAATTTGTGCAAGGGCCCGTGAACTGCCGTTGTAGGGTAACATCATGTATCACAACATGGGCCTTCTTGGTTTTCCTACATTGAGATGCCGTTGAAACCACTCACCGGAGTTTACCTTCCGTTCCGGCTTCGATGTGTTTCCCCTTGAGTATCCGGTCCTTTGACTCAAATACCTGGCTTCAAAGTGGTCGTTTGAGGCGCCGATACCCGTATCTATGAGATTGGTTGTGAAAGTGAGTGAGACACCGACCTATTTACGCGGCGAATCCGCGTCTTGGCTGTGCGTTGCGAGTTGGCTGTTGTTTAAGCTGTGCAGCTGACTTCAGCTCTGTAAGGTCCCTACCAGACGGCCTCCCCGACACTGCCTTGAAATTGCCAGTGTGTGAGTTTCACCCTTTGCTACTAGTTTGCGTTGTTCATTAAGGTGCGGCTGTAACAGAACGGGACCCAAGTGGCCGAGATGTCTTCCAAAACAATTTTATACGTCCTATTCTTCAAGTTGCCCACACAGGAAGTGAGTGGTTGGCGTCAGAGAAACCGGATTTGGTCTTTTATGAACCCATGATCTGATAAATACACCTCTTTTTTGTTTCCAAGAGGTGCGGATTTAATTACGAGAGGCCTTTTCCCTGTTCCTCTTGTAGTTTCTGTTTAGTTCACGCCAGCGGCGGCATTTCATTGATTCCAGGTAACATTCTTAATAGAGACACATGGTTGCATCTTTGATCACGATTTTCATTAGATTTGTAGTCATTTCTGGAAGACAATGCAAGTGGGATGCAGTGTACGATGCAAGGTGAAACCCTTCCATGGAAGTTGAACGTTTGAGCACGAATGCCAAACCGCCTTTTCATATTCAAGCTCCCAGAACGGAGTTCAGATACTAGTCAAGTAGTTTATGATTCAATGATAACCTATGCTGTGGCATCTGCACTTTAGCTGTCCTGCAGTGGACTCAGGAGCTGAGCTCCTGAGTCCACTGGAGCTGGGAGTTTCAAGAATCAAGACCACAACGGAAATCCTGATACGCAGGGAGGGTTGCACATCACGTGGCCATACTATCACGTGGTATGTGCCTGCGCCTCCTTCAGCGCACGAGCCATCAGTCAAGCCATGTACGCTTGCTACGTGTGGCGCTTTGAGACCAGCCATCCCAGCCAGCCCATCAGCACTCGATTCGTCACCCAACCTGCATGAAATTGGCAAGGGCTGGCAACCGATACCCTTCCCAATTCTCTTATCACAAAATTCCAGCATTGCTGGCAGCTTCCTCCAGTCCCTTGTTCCTGGAGCTTAAGTGATATTCTTCATCTCGCCCAGTCGCTTGATCAGTAGATTTAAAGCGCAGCTTTGCTCTTTTCTTTTTCTTTCGGTGGCTTCCGTTGATTCAGCGATCTTGCGCCGCTTTGAGCGATTCCTCTTTCGACTTGCGACCTCGAGTATCATCACAAAACACGACACAGCAGGCAGGCCCCGCGACCTGCGTCTGTGAGAAAAGATGGCGAACGCACCGCCCGATATCAACTCTATCCTTAAGATGCTTGGCGGTGAGAAAGGATATTGATGTGCAAATTCATGAACAAGAATGGGCTAATTTTTGCGGTAGATGCGACACAGCGACCTGCGACTTCGACGCCTACCCAGAGCCATCCTGGCATCCCCGCGCCAGTGCCCGCGCCGCATTTGCCTACCGGCTACGCGCCTCCCCCACAGAACCCATACCCACCGCAGCCTGCATCGTACCAGCCCGCCCCTGCTTATCCATACCCGCAGCCAGCATCGAGCGGCAGCATTGATTTGAGTGCCATTCGGCCGGTCAACTCGGGCACGGTGCAACTTGCCGACGCGATTGCAAAGGCAAAGGCATACGCGACAGAAAAGGGTGTCACGCCCTACGATCGGCAGACTACAGGATACCCCGACCCGCGCCAGTCCGATTCGCGCCACTACCAAGGCTCGCGATCCAAGAGCCCCCGCGGCCGTGATTCATTTCGTGACAACTTCAACCCTTATCGAGACGAGAGGCGTGCTGAGCATGGCGGACAGGATCGTGGCTACGGACGCGATCGCTCCTACTCTCCTGGCCGTGGTCGCCAGCCCTTCTCCCCGCGCAGTGGACACGGCGGTAACCGCGATCGGTCGCCCCTTCGAGGCAAGGACGACAACGTCGAGACGATTGAGATTGAGGCGAGCCTGGTTGGGCTTATTATTGGCCGGCAGGGTGAGAACCTGCGGCGCGTCGAAAGCGAGAGTCGCTGCAGAGTCCAGTTCATCCCGCCGACTGGTCAGAATGACCAGTACCGACTTTGCAGAATCACTGGCCCTCGGGCACAGCGCGAGGAAGCAAAGGAAATGATCAATCATGTCATTTCCGACAGCGGAATGCGCAGCGGTGGCCCTCAGGGTGGCGGCGGTGATCGCGGCCGCGAGGGTGGCCGTGGTCCCGCTCCTCCCCCGGTTCCCAAGGAGGGTGAGGACAGCCTGCAGATTATGGTTCCCGATAGGACCGTGGGCCTGATCATCGGCCGTGGTGGGGAGACAATCCGGGATCTCCAGGAGCGCAGTGGCTGCCACATCAACATTGTTAGCGAGAACAAGAGCGTCAACGGCCTCCGACCGGTCAACCTCATCGGAACTCCCGCAGCAGCCCGGCATGCCAAGGAGCTTATTCTCGAGATTGTGGACAGTGACAGCAGGAATGGGAACAATCCGGCTGCTGGGCGTGGTGGTCGTAATGATAACTTTGGTGGCGGTCATGGCGGTGGTGGGCACGACAAGGTCAATGATTCCATCTACGTTCCTTCGGATGCCGTCGGCATGATCATTGGCAAAGGCGGCGAGACGATTCGAGAGATGCAGAACATGACTGGTTGCAAGATCAACGTTTCGCAGTCGTCGGGACCTGGTGAAGTCGAGCGCGAGATTGGTCTCGTTGGCACAAGAGACGCCATCGCCCAGGCCAAACTCGCCATCGAGGACAAAGTTGATGCCGCGGTATGTTTTCTGGGACATGTTGGACCATCTGATGGAATCGATACTGACACAATATCAGAGGCAGAAATCCGGCGGCGGTGGTGGGCGTGGCCGTGGCCCGCACCGTGATTATGACAACCCCAACTATGGCCAGCCTTCTAACCCAAGCAGCGCTCCTTCGAACGCGCCCGCCGGTGGTGCAGCTCCAGCTGCAGCCGGCGGCGGCGGCCAGGCTGATCCCTACGCCATGTGTGAGTGCAGCTATCGATTGCTTCATCTTGCTCATCATCGCTGACTGACCCGCAACGGTAGATGGCGGCTATGAGAACTACATCGCACTCTGGTGGCAATCCCAGCTTGCCGCCCAGGGCCAGGGCCAAGGAGGACCCCCTCAGGCCCCTGGAACCTCTTAAGGTGGCCATACCCATGGACTCGCTGATGCGCTTGATGTTGACCCGCCCACTCAACTCGTTGATGCGCCTGGTGCGTCCTGACTTTGCCGTCGTCGCCCTCGATGCTGGCCTTGACTTTGCGCGTTGAGACTCTCCCTCATCGGCACATTCCATGATACCAGGGCATGGCATATCTGAGATTCGTCCGGTCTATTGCACTCTCCAGCCTCACCGGACATGTTCATGACTGTACCAGTACGCGCGCTGATCCGTTTTCTTTTCTTTCCTTCGGTCTTTCCAGGTGGATTTGCGACATCTGCCTCAAGCCTTAAGCGTCCTCGCTGCATCCTTGTCGACTTATGGGATTGACACTTTGGACCCCATCTTTTTCCAGCCCAGCGAACCAGCATTGCGAAGCGCTCCCAACGCGACAAGCTTTTGAGGCAAAACTTGCAGCTGCAAGACTAGGTAGCATTGTCAAGCGCTTCCTACGCGACATTTGGGGCAAAACTAGCAAATTTGGCTGCTTGATCCGACTGCACTACAGCAGCGCTGTGCCTTTGTCGGCGGTACTGACGAACCGAAGGTGGGCCGTGTTTTGCATTGATGCACTTGCGGGCGTGGCTCAACCATTCGAGCAGTTCTCTGTTGCCCTCGTCGCCCTGCGGAACTGCTCATACCCCGTCATTGCTCCTTTCGCCCCGTCCACATCAAAGGATCTGAAGCTACTTATTCTGCGTCCGCGTTGCTGGGTCTTCATTCCGCCTGGCGGGATGACTGGAATTCGTTGCGCTCGGTATGACATGAGGTTCCGAAGTAACCCAAAGGATCATTCACTAATCGGCCTGAGGCTTTCTTTCATTGGCTGCCGCAATCGGACTGCCGATTGACTACGCACCATCTGGTGTCTCCTCCGGACATGAAAACGGGCAATTTACCTGCTTCCCATCTGCTGCTCATCTTTGCTGCCTTTGGCCCTGGCTAGGGATTTGAGCTGGGATAACCAAGTGGCGATACCCACCAGATATTGTGTATATTAGAACTGAAAAATGGGTAGCAGGGGGGCGTTCAATTGACCATTTTCTCATCTTACTCAAGTGCCTAGGTAGTTATCAGGTCCCGCGAAAAGAGAGCAAACAGGGACCTCAACGCACCAGTGAATCCTACCATGTGCATCCTTCCGGTGACGGCGTTGGGAACAACAGCTACTTTATTGGACTTCAAACCGGGCAACCCTCGTAGGTCCTGACGGAGTGACTTCGGACTGGCCACTTAACTGGAACCCAAAGCCTGCAACTCGACTCGCCCTCGGACTTCGGGATCCTTGGTTAGGAACTGTGCTCCTAGAGGTAAAGCCAGGTTGATAGCAAGTGGGTTAATGATCGGGTGCAAATACAGATAACTACATGGCTCTCACCATCGTCGGGTGAGTGCCGTGACCCCGGGTTCGGGCCCTTTCTCCTTCCCCCGCCTTTTTTTTTTTTTTTTTTTGTCGTTTTTGGGGTATGTACGTACTGTACCTACAGCCTAGGATCCCAGATTCGGAAGTGCCTCGGTACAAACTAAGACAGCCCGGGTCAGGTACCCCTCCCCCGCGCACATGCAAACACCTTCCATTGAGTTTGCAACCTCCGTCGCCGAGAAGAAATCCACCGTTGTTACAGATTGCGTTATCCTTCGGCTGTAAGCAAGTGATTGATATCCAGACACATTAATGCTCGGATCCCGAGCTCCCCTGTGCCTGTTCTCGATGTCAGCGCTATCGACTTCATGGACACCACAGGGAAGTGGGTCCCCGGAGATTGGCGTCGTCAGCGTAACCGTGACCGTAACCTTAACCTCAACCTCCTGGATTATTAACCAAACTCATTACTCAACCGAGCACCCTCCTGTGAGCATATATATTTGTCGGGACCCTGCAGGCCTAAGGCGAGTCAGTTCGGATCGTTTGTAGGCGGACCAGGCCGAAATATATCAGACGAACGACAGCAGTTAGTATGGCATCAAACGCCCCCACAACACCCGCTGGAAGCCCGCTCGCAGCCATGGCCAAGCTGTCCCCGTGTGTCTACATGTATCGACCAACCACACCTTCACCGGCACCGTCCACCAGTGGCGCAACATCCTCTCAGAAGCTCGCTCCAGAGCTGGTCATCCTCGCGACGTGGATGGGCGCTCGTGACCCGCACATCGCCAAGTACCTCGTCCAGTACCAAGCGCTTTATCCAACCTCACCGATCCTCCTCCTGCGCTCCGAGCCACGACACTTCATCCGCCCGCGTGGCAACCACCGTGAATTCGCCCCCGCTGTGCCCGCCGTCCGCGCCATCTTCCCCAACCTGGACACCACCTCCACCAAGGAACCGGACCCCCAACAGCCCCAAGTTCTCATCCACGCCTGGTCCAACGGCGGCGCCGCCTCCCTCCACCACCTCCGTCGCGCCCTCCATTACCCAACGCCGACGACGCCGTCCCCCGAGCCGCTGCTCCTCCCACCGTACACCCTCCTCCTGGACTCTACCCCTGGAAAATTCCGCTACCGCGCCGGCTACCTCGCCTTCACGGCCGGCCTAACCGGTCTGGTGAAATGGTTTTTTGCGCCCTTCATGCACGCACTCTGCGCGTGGTACTGGCTCTGCCACATGGTGATTGGGCGGGGGAACACGGGGCCGTTGGCCGTTGTTGCCGCGGGGCTGAACAATTCCGCCTCGCGGGCGAGGGAGGTCCGTAGGACGTATGTCTATGGGGAAGGGGATCGGTTGGTGCATTGGCGGGATGTGGAGTGGCATGCGGACGATGCAGAGGGGAGGGGTTTTAAGGTGAGGAGGGAGGTGTTTATGGGGAGTGAGCATGTTGCGCATGTCAGGGTTGACGGGGGAAGGTATTGGAGGGTCGTGAGGGAGACTTGGGAGGGAGAGGGAGTAAAGGCTTGATGGGGGATGGATGAGGGGAGAGGATTTTCTTGGGGCAGAGAAGGTGTGAGATGAGCAGCGAGACAAAATGCGGGATAAATGTGGATTGATAGATCTTTGGATACTCTGGAGATTTAGCGATGCATCATTCCGGCAGCTATACAACGCAAATTGATACATGGTATCCCAAACTGCTTTTATACATGGTTCGTGGTGTCCCATGCCTCCCGTCCAGATTCGCGTCCATACCAGAGACAGACCAAACGGCCCATCTGCGTCTGACATGGCCCCCAAACCCCCGTCGCTCGTGCCATACGCCGCCATACGCCGCCATTATCATTATCCTCGTTACTCATTTCTTCGTGGCCTCGTTATGTCAATGCCCTTGCCTGCCCTGGGGCAACCTCTCTCCCGCAAAAACCGTCAAAGCAGGATACGCCCCTACTCCTGTCGCATGCTTGACCATGACCCAAAAGCTGCAGGTATCCATGCCATCCTAGAATGCGCCACCTTGCAAACAACCTCTGGCTCGTGTTTTATAGGGCCGTGGCGTCCTGGTCCCCAGCGACGCTGCTAAACAGCCTTGGGCAGCCGTTCCCTTCACATGTGTATGCACATGTATGAGTGTGTGTGTGGTGCGTCTGTGTTTTTTTTTTCCACAAGTGTAGAGTGCGCGCCGTTTGTAGATGATGGGAAAAGACGGAACAGTAAAGCGCTCGCTGCCGAGTCGCTTGGGGTGGGCGCGGCATTAGGATATCCGCTGCTTCTTGTTCCTGTGCTTCCCGCTGCCTTGATCCTGGTCAGCGGCTTCCGTCTTGCTCCCAGCCCAGGCTGCGTGGGCCGCCTCGAGCGCCTCGAGTGCGTCGTCCATACCGCCATCGTAGCCCTCGTCGGCCTCCAGCTCGGCCGCGCATGCGTCGCACTCCTGGTCGTGCTCCTTCTCGTCTACAAGGGTCCCTTCCTTGCACATGCCAAAGGATCCGTTGTTTTTTGCTTCGAGACAGCTAAGCTCTTGCGCGAGTTCTTCCCAAGTGAATATCTCAGAGCAGTGCGGGCAGGTCCCCTTGAAAACGACTAGCCGGCACATGACGGGCCGTCTTTGGGCCCGGGCAGCCCCTCGTGGTTGATGGCTGCTGGGAGAGGGGTGGACGACGGGGAATTGGTGGGTTCGGAGGAAAAGGGAGCTTCTCGGGTGGCGCAAGACCCGCGGATCCCCAGGGGCCCAGTCCGCGACCGGCAACGCAACGATTGGACTCTCTGCAAAGAGAAAAGAAACGGCGGATGATGTCAGTAAACCGCCTGAGTGTCTCGGGGGAAAGGTAGCGTGGAGATGCGTGCGGAAGATGGGCCGAGTGTCTCTTAAGGGGACCAGCCGTTATCTCCACTCTGTGGGCACGGCTGGCCTTGCCTAGCGCCGGGCGAATTTTGTGGTGGGGGTCTGGAACGGGAACAGCTTCCCCGTCGATAGCTCACCTCTCCACCTCTCCACTGTGGCACTGGCCGCCGCTGTTTGGCGCGTTGCACTTGCGGCTCCGTCTTGAGTTCTTCAAGTTTTGAGGGGCAATCGCAAAGATTGGATGGATCTCGGACCCACTGCAACCAGGGTGGACGGTTGAGGGTCAAAGGCGGAATCCTTTGATTAAGCAGCGATATGCAGGTGCGGTGTAAACAACGGATTGGTGCCGAATTCTCAACGCGTCAACGGCGCCGGAGCAACACGGCGGTCGAAGATCATGTCGTGCGAGGTTCTATGACAGGTGAATGCAAGAGTTGAAGGGAGTGGTAGACATTTATTGGTTGCCCTGCAGGCCCGTCCGGAATCAGACTGCTCTGAGCGCGCTAGCGGAGGTCGGCAATCTTTGCATCATCGGATGGCAGGGTGCGCAAGCTGCAATGCAGTGGTCGTGTCTCGCTTGCAAATCCGACAAGCCGTCAGTGCGCCATACATACATTGCGCTCAAAATATGGTCGCAGGGACGAGTAAAATGTTCAGTATTTGGACCCATGGGTGGGTGCGTTGACCACGGGATTGAGGCTGGTGGCCTGCAGGTGGCCCGAGTCCGGTTTTTCCCTGGCGCGGATATCTCGAGAAAAAAAACAAAAACAAAAAAACAGCTGTCAAGTTTCGCTCAAACCAGCCAAACACAGACCCGCATCATGGGCAGAGATGCGGGAAATTAGGAGAAAGGACGCAGAAAGAGAGATTTCCATCCCTGGACTTGCACACACCTCCCGCACACCTCCCGCACAGAGAATGCTGGAGCAAATCATCATGACGGGGCCCGGGATGCAACCGGGGCCGTTGATCAGGGAACGCTGCGGCATGGCGGCATGGCGGCATGCCTCGCATACCTACCTAATTTACCCCGCATCATCTATGCCTCATCTGGCAGGGCAGCAGTCCCGCTCTCTTGCTAAAGTGGGGGCGTTCTAGGCCTTCACGGCGCCCATTACAGCAGGGTTCAGCGTCTTGCTCCCTCGTGGTGCACAGACAGCCGGGCGGAAACACCCGAGGCCAAACATCCCCCATCATCGACACTCACGCTCATGGAGGTCCTGACCTGACCTGCTTCTTTTTTTCTCAGTAGGAATTGATGGAACTACCGTAACCTATCTGGACAATGTTAACCCTTACCTAGGTTTCGTTGATCTCGGAAACGATGGGGCCATCCCGAAATCATTGACCCGACCCGTGAACAGCAGTAAACGCCGAAAATGCTACCGCTTAGTTCTCCAGCCTAATAAAGGGATGGCGAGCGACTCTAATCTCCTCGCGCACCATGGTCGGCGCCGCGCCCGAGACGCAACATTTGCGCTCTAAGACCGAACGATGAACTCATGACGATCAACAGAACGGGCGCGCGAGCGGGCGAGGTGGCGAGGAGCCCGAGTATACAGCGACTCTGGATTCCGTGTGCTGTGGTCGCGGATATCCTGAGCCGCGGAATAGTTGACCGCGATGTTCGCGTCGGAGCGTGTTGCGGGCTCGACCGTGTTGGGGATAGCAGAGGCCGGCCAGAGCATCTCAGGGCCTGCGGCGTGCGGGGGCTGCGGGTGGAAGGGTTGCTCGGTCGACTGTCCGGATTGAGCGGCCTGGACAAACTGCACATCCTGAGTGGGCGGCGTTGGCCACACATGTTGATGGGCATGGGCGAGCATGGAAGCAGCCTGAGGCGGCCTGGCTGCCCGGTGTACCTGCGCACTGCTGAGAGCTTGCGGGAATAGTAGAGTTGGGGTGGGCTGGACACCTTGGGGTTGCCATATTTCGGGGAAATAGTGGTGCGTTGGAATGCCCTCGACTCTTTGAAGAGCCTGCTGAAGACGGGCATGGGCTAGGTTGACATCCTGATGCCTCTCTTCAGCCTGCCGAAGCACATCTGCTGCCTGTCGGGCCGAGACGGTCAGCTGGAACGCAGCCTCGGCGACTTGCTGATACCCCTGCGCATGTGCCTGGAACGAAACAGTTCCAGTGGGTCTTTGGGCTTGGTCAGCCGGGTCTGCGTTGGACAGGCGTTGGCGGTTCCGGGTGGGCTGGCGCGGCCGGTACTGTTCACGGTGCTGGCCCGCTTGCTGCGGCTGCTGGTCCGGTGTCGGGCAAACCCATTGATGGTTTCCGTTGTTTGAAGTGCCCCTTGCAGGTTGCGCCTGGTAATTCTGTGTCGCTGTATCCACCTGAGCTTGCACGGCAACCTGGGCCGCCTGTGCCGGCTTCTGCAAGGCATCGCCGTGTCTCTCTGCAGCATCAGTTCGCCGCAGATACTCATACTGCCGAAGGCGTAAATTGGCATTTCGCTGACGGACTTCCTCAGTTTCTCTCGCGCTTTCCACCTCTCTGGCACGTCGAGCGTCAGCTGTATTGGCGTGCTGGACTTGCGTCGACTGCTCGGTACCGTGAGCTGCCTTGTCCCGATGAGCGCAGTGGCGACGCTTATCAGCACCCATGGCTTCTTTTCCGCGGCGGATTCTCGCATGGCGAGCCTCTTCAGCATGGGGTACCTCGCATTCACTGGTCGTGTAGGTTTCTCTAGCAAGGCGAGCCTCCTTGACACGCCGGGCCTCATCAGCAAGCCGAGCCTCCTCAGCAAGGCGGCACTCTTCGATACGGCGGGCCTCATGTTCTTTGCTGATGCGAGCTTCTTCAGCAAGTCGGGCCTCTTCAGCAAGCCGGGCCTCCTCGGCAAGCCGGGCTTGTTCGGCTCGGGCCTCCTCGACACGCCGGGCCTCCTCGACACGCCGGGCTTGTTCAGCACGGCGAGCCTCATGTTCTCTGCTGATGCGAGCTTCTTCGGCAAGCCGGGCCTCTTCTAGCTGCCGTGCGATTTCTTCGCGCCGCGCTTTTTCTGCTCGTCGACGAGCCTCAGCTTGCTCCACGGCTCGTGCGTTTTCCTCTCGCCGGCGGCGCCTCTCCTCTTCACGCCGCCGGTTATCCTCAAACTGTTTCTCCAGCTCTTGCTTCTTCCGTTCCTTCTCTTTACGCCGCTGTTCCTCGCGGACTCGGGCGTTTGCCTCTTCACGCAATCTCTTCCGTTCCGCTTCCGCTTCTTTCTCGATGCGTCGGCGCTCCCTCCGACGTTGTTCCTTTGCCTTGCGCTTTGCTCTTTCGGCATCCTTGACATCGTCCTCCGCCGGCAGCTCAAGGGCATTGACACTAAGAGCTTCGATTCTAGGGCGGCCTTCAGGTTTGACGGGCGCTTCGGATTCGGCGGGAGATCCAGATTCGGCGGGATCTTCGGTCTCATTCGTGGCATCGCCGGTTTCGGGCGTCACTGTGGAAGGCGTCTGCTCCGCAAGTCGACGTTGCTTTTTTGCCGCTTTCTGGCGTCTTTTTTTTTCGGCCTTCTTCGCCCTACGGCCCCCTAAATCCTCAGCCATTGCTCCCTTCTCCGCTTCGGTCTCCACACTCTCCTGTCTTTGCTGGTCTCCCTCCGTCTGTGTCTCCGGCTGCTGGAAAGCAGGCGATCTGGGACCCGAGGCGCTCTGGGAATCAGAGGCACTGTCCGACTCAGACTCGCTGCCATGTTCCCCCGCGTGGTTGGTCAATTGCTGGCTCTGAGGGCGCCGGGCCACGAATTCAGATGAGCGCGGTTTCCCGGTTCTGTCATCGGTTGAAGGATTGTCCTGGGGTGATTGGCGTCTCGCGGAAACGCTCCGTACCCCAGACGGGCCGACAGAAAGGCACTCGCTATCTGTATCACACGATGAGTAGGCTTCCGAAAGCGGGTCATTCACAACGGCTGGATCTTGCGCGACGAAAAGGCCGTCATCAGACAGGGACGATGAGGGCTGGCTGGCGTTAAACTCGTGGGGGCCTGCGAGGAGCGCTTGTAAACTACGAGCGATGGGGCCCGAATTCTCAATCTTGGCCGTCTCGAGAGGGTATGGGGCCCTTGAGAACCATCCCTCAACCCGAAATCGGCATCTGAGGAGCTCCGAGACAAGGGCGCCGCGACCAGTGTTCCGGAGTTCGTGGATAACCTTGTTGCGCTGCTTCACCAGCTCCGGGTCGCCGGTCCAGTTGCTACAGTTATCAATGTTTGCCGGGACCATCTTTAGAAGCTCGAAGTAATAGAAGTTTAGGGCGATGAGGATTGCATAGGCGTTGAGCGCAGGATGGGCCATTGACACGGCGGCGCAGTAGCCGTTGCCCATATGGCTCAGACCGTTGAAGTATTCCGACTTGCCCGGCCAAGGTCCCCCGAGAGCCACACGCTGCACGTCGTCCAGGAACCGAACTGTGCCTGGGCTCTGGCAAGCCCACAATTTGTTGAGATGTAGGCAGATCGCGGTCACTTTGACGATGCGCGAGTGTCGGCTATCCATCACGAACACCTCGACGTCATCGAGAGTGTCCAGCCGCGCCTGCTCCACGTCTTCCTCGTCGCATTTCTCCGCGGCTTTATCCACGTTTTCCTCGGTACGCTGCTCCGAGTCCTCCCTACCTCCCTTTCTGATCCGTTCCAGAATCTGACCGCTGCTCCTCAGGCACCAAGCGAGTATCTGGTGGTTGTTCTTGGCCTCCTTTGCCGTTTCGGGGTCGGCCAAGGCGCGCCGACACCGCGCGATTTCCCCTAAATAAATTTGATGGTTCCGTTAGCCGTTTGGTCCCGTGGGGCTTGTTGCACCAGGAGCAATCGCGGCTGCAAGCTACGTACCAGTCAGGGCGCCACTGCCGATGTTGCTGATCTCCTGCAGCAACGGGACCGGGCCAAACACAAGGAAGGGGAACGGCGGGAGGTCGGCGGGGATATACCCCATCTCTCGGAGCAGGTCCAGCCAGCTCTCAATCTGAGGCTCCAGGAGGCGCCACTCCGACTAGAACCACGTCAGTTAAGGCTGCTTCTACGGCGAGGCGGCCAACAACCGATCGCCGCGGCCGTAAGGACCGAACACTTACGGCGTCGAAGCAGTCGTGCTTCAGCCACGGCTCCGAAGGCCCCGCGAGCCGATCGAACGTCGGCCGTTGCCAGGGCCAGGCCATCTTCGCCGCGTTTCTTGGTGCTTTTTCGTTGGAAGTTTTGGTCGTCGTATTTCCTGTTCTCAGATGGGAAAGTCGGCGTGAGTTTCGTCGAGGAAGGAAAAATGGGTGCTGGTGTGGGCGGAGAATTTTGGTGCTCGGCGGCGACGGGTTATTTTGCAATGGTCCTTCACGCGCTGCCGCAAAAGCAGTTATGCGATCTGATGATGCTGCTCCCGTCGGCGATGGGCGTTGGGACCCGCGGGTGTGATCCGGAACCCCTGGCGACCGCCGCGAAGGGTTACGACTAAACGATCCGTTTCCCGTTGGCGTGACCCGGGAAGCTATCCTAGAATCTCTAGCGACTGCGACGGAAGCTTTCCACAATGTACAATCCGACGATGCTGTCTCCGCCGGTGACGAGGTCGAAACATGCGGATAGGCTCCGGGGTCTTGGGTTCTACAAGATGTTTTTACCACATGTTTCTACAGTCCCCCTGGTTGAAGGTGGGTATGTTTTGTTATTGACAGCATATATTAAAATCTTATCAGTCTCGTATGCCGCTCACCATCGGCTCACAGAATCTCGGTCAGCGTTCGTAGTCGTGAATGGCCTCGCTCGCCGCTTGAGCTCACTGCGTGTTTACTAAGCGTGTAGAAGCAGCTCGTTGGCTGCTCACCAACCATGAACACGTTTTTCCCAACAGCAGGGCTGCTCTGAGTCTGGAATTGGGAGGCCAGCGCCTCCCTAGCCGCTGGTAGTCAGTCTTTATGTGCTTGGTCCTGGGAAGCGATGTGTAATACACTGAGGGTGGAGTCTTATTAGCTCTTCTCTATAGAGAAATTAAAATAACGACAATTAACATGTTGTTATCCATTGTCGCTGTCTCTCATGTTAGTAGTTTCACGGTTATCTTTGATGGTTGTGGTCTGGTTCCTTAAGAGTTAGATGCTTGGCGACTGCGTTTTCTTTATTTTTTTTGGGAGATGCTGACTCCAAGCCACTGAGGCTCAGAAAAACTTCAATGGGTGAGACGTTGAGAAAGGCGGTTCAGTGATGATTGACATGCCACAAGCGTTGATGGGCCTTTGTATGTGGTCCCTTGCCTTTCCGTCATCCAATCAGGATTGCTGCCGATTTGGAGCACAACATGGAGGTCACACATTGTGATTCAGGATTCAGGGGAAACTAGCGGGAAGCCAAAGCCTCCTGAAAGACTTGGCAATCCCCTTCAGGTCATAACATACGGTACTGTACATAGTTATACCCGCAGCGGTCAGAACCGAGCGCATATATGTCATTACATATCATCAAAACGCAATGTTGTAGAATATACGCCCCTCGGGAGAGATAAAAGTTATAGGTAGGATGTAGCATAGTTATTCTTTGCATGTAGAGTATGGCGATAACTTCTACCTCGCAGTCACTTTAGCCGGATATGCGCTCGCGTGGCCAAAGTGCCTGGTATCCGAGATTGACTTACCGGTCAGATTGGGGTGAGTATTCATGCAGCTTGACTGCCCTCATAAAAGATTGCACTTGGCTGCGGCACAGACCCGTGTCTCCAAAGCCGCCAACAAGCGATGGATCATTGGGAACGCTTTTTGATAGTTCTCCGGGGTCCCGTCCCGAATTTCGCGTCCGTCAACAAATCTGGAACGCGAGCAGAAATCACGGTCCAATAACCAAACCTTGGCCTCCACGGAACCTGCAGCTCGGCTAGCGTACCGCGTAGCGCACCTGGACTCGATGCTCGCCAAAGGCAGGGCCACATTCATGCATCTTCACGTTCCACGGTACAGTTCAAGCACAGCGGCATGTGGTTGGCGGGTTCGCAAGCCCTCCCGCGCATGCTTTACATAGATCTATCTTTGGGGCCTGCATTACAACCCGCGGCCCAGCCCGCGGGTTGGCAAATTAGATCCCTCGAGCCCTGAAAGCTTGGCCTGCCTCCCCAGAACAAAACCGACGCTAATCCCCGCGCCCTGACTGATGGTGGCTTCTCCCCATGCTACCTCGACGATCCTCCCGCAGGGAAATCGGAATCAGCCCTGTGATGCCACCATGCAGCTGGGGCACTCGGTGGCCGTGGCCCTCTGGGTCATGACTGCCCTGTCCCTCATTCTTGTTGCTCTCCGTCTCTACATTCGTATACGGCTCGTCCATTTCTTTGCCATCGAGGATTCGTTGTACCTTTGCACCAGTATCTGGCTTCTCGCCTTCACCATATCCATCCAGGTTGCAATCCACTACGGTCTGGGGCGGAGTTTCTGGACACTGAGCCTCGATGACTCGGCCAACGCCATCTTCTGGACCTATGTCGCCACCACTCTCATTGTCACGGGCAACGCTTTTGCAAAGTTTTCGATGGGATTCTTCCTCCTCCGCGTCGTTCCGCTAAGAGCACAAAAAGTCGTACTCTGGTTGCTGATATTGGTTACCGCCGCCACCTCGATCGCCCTGCCCATCATGCTCTGGAACCAGACCACCCCAGTAAAGGCGAGCTGGGACGTGTTCAGAACGCCGGGGAAGTGGAACTATAACATACAACCTTTTGCCGTTGGACTCGGAGGTGCGGGGGGGGGGGGGCGGGCCGCCCGGGCCGCGCGGGCGGGGCGGGGGGCCCGGGGC